>PVHY01008616.1:0-60406 GCA_004024945.1 Uropsilus gracilis
GGTGCAGGTGTCCCTTTGTACCCATATTGAGGTCTCCTTTGGGTAGTTTCCAGAAGAACGATTGCTGGGTCAAATGACAGTTCCATTTGCATTAGTTTGAGGGTCCTTCACACTGCTTTCCATAGTGGCTGGATCAGTTTACATTCCCACCAGTGTAAGAGCGTTCCTGTCTCTCCACATCCACGCCAGCACTTGTTGTTGCCTGTTTTTTTAATGTGGGCCATTCTCACTGGTGTTATTGTGGTTTTGATTTACATTTCCCTTATTATAGCACAACTTTTAAAAAGACCTTCATCCCCCGTACTTAGATCATATAAGAAGTGTTTATATGTATATAAAGATGTCAGGACTCTATTCCTTCTAATTTGTCTATATGTTTAAAACTTGTGCCATTTATAGCTTGCCTTAACCATTACATTTTATAGTAATTCTTAATATCTGGCCACATATGTCTACAGCTGGAGTCTTTATTTTGATTTTATGACATGATTAAAGCATGTATAAGCATGCATAATAATGTTCACTGCAACTGTATTTTTAAATTCCTGCGATAATACACAGCAGAAAAACCCTTCCATAGAAGAATAAGTTTATTTCATTGCATATGCATACAGTGATATACTGTAAAGCAAAGAAATTAACTAATGATTAATATATAAAATGAATGATCTCAAAAGCAAAGCATACAGTGATAAATAGTTTAAGCTTCTATAATTAACTCTATTAGAAAGTAGCTTCTCTCAAAAATAAAAATAAACACAGATTCAGTAAAAAGTTATCGGGGCAGGATTTTGGGTGGTGATGATTTGAGGATGATTTGGGTGAAGGAGGTTGCCAGGAACCTAGGAGTGCTGGCAATAATGGATTTATCCTGTCAAACTATAATTCACAGTACACATGTGATTCATACTTATTTCAGTAAATAATTTTTACTTCAGCTTTAAAATACATATTTAAAACGAAAGAAAAAAGCAAGGAAAGAAAATTTATAACATTATGTTTTCATAAGAAACCATCTAAAATAGCAAATCATATAAACTTTCTGTGTTAAGAATATTTCTAACCTCTTTTCCTTCTTAAACCATCAACTTTTACTTGAACAATTTTGTATTGTTTTTTACTTCATCAAGTCCAGAGATTCCTTCTGCCTGTTTAACAGAAATGTCATAAAAGTGTTTCAAGCTTTGTTTGTAATCTCTTGTCTTACTAGCTGTGCTCTGTTTTGAATGTCAACAAAAGTTGTGGAAAACAATTCAGCATCCTGAAGAAACAAAATTAAATCAGAGCTTTATGCTTCCTACTGACGTGTTAAATTCAAGAACTGCTTGTTCCCAATATAATTCCTTTCCTTTTTCTTTTTTTGATTTTGGAAGACATACAGACAAAAACACTATGAAAGTCAATGAAAAATCACATGAACAGCAATAGTAACAAAATAAATGAGTTTTTCAACATTATATAAAAGATGTGTTCATAACACATCTTGTAGTGGCCACAAATTTCCTGCCTTCTTTTAACCAGCAAAAAAAAGTAGATATTTTTAAGATTGCTCTCCCCTTTTCCATTATTTAACTGTATCTCCAACAATAAAAAAGAAATCACAAATTATTTTATAAAATCCATGTCAGAACTGTTGAGTTTATTAAGAGAATTTAATTCAATGACCAGAGAGGGACATAATTTTGCAACAATTTATATAATGAAATTATGAATGATACCAATAGATTTATTTGTCAACAATTCCCAAAGACAGTTTCAAAGTCTAAACGTTTCTAGCTGGTTCCCTTTTGCTTAAAACAGAGACAAGTTTAGAGCAATTACATTGTAATTATGAATAGATTTAGTCCATCAACTAATATTATGTGCCATGAAAGTTAATAGATTTGTGTAGCCAGAGTAAAATACAATGTATCTTCATCCAAATATCTTGATGTTGCCACTTCAGAGTTGTTAACCTCAATGAACATATCAATAATCACTGTTACTAAGTAATTTGCTGAGACTGGGGAGAATACAATTTTTTATCCAATTCTATCTCAACTAGGGTAAATAAATATATCATAATTTTGCACAATTATTTAAAATATTTTTAATCATGCACATTCTTAGTTCTTCAAATGAAGTACATTGAGAAATGTTTATATGTTTATTACTGATTCGCAAGAATTCTTTAAGTGTTTTGATAATCAGATATATCATGTAAAGGTTTTTTTCTGCATAAATTGTTTTTCACTTTCTTCATGGTTGCCATTTGAAGAGTAATGATTTGCTTTTGATTCCAAATACATAAAATCATAGCCCAACAAAAACATAAAGACTTAATCTTTGTTTTCTTCTAAGAATTTAATAATTTTAACTTTTACATTTAACTTTATACATCTTGTGTCAATTTCTAAATTGATCCTGCATTATGGTAGGGATTCAAATGTACTTGTTGATGAATTCTCAGGCTTTCAAATACCATGTGTCGTAGTTTATTTTTTCCTATTGAACTATCTTAACACCCTGTCAAAATTAATTAAAAATAAATATAAGTGTCTATCTCTGGACACTGGATTATATTCTTAGTTGTTACTGCTTTTATCATGAATGGCTATTGGCTGTTTCTGTGTCTATTGAGATTGTCATGTGTTTTTTAATTTTTTTATTCTAAGATAAATACTACTTTTATCACTTACAACTACAGATTTTTTTTTTATTTCTGCATTTTTTCTGACTTTTTGTATTGAGGGCTGTGGATGCTAACATGAGCAAAAGTCATACCCCAGAGGCTGTACTAATGCTTTGGTGATGTAGGCAGAAAAATAGTACCCAAATTACCTGTAACAATTACTGGCATGTGTGAATGTCACTTTAATCATGGCAAAAGGGACTTTGCAAATGTGATTAATTTAAGATTAACCCCCCTTGAGATGAGGATTTATTCTGGATCACTAGTATGGGTGAAAATAATCAGAGTCTTTAATAGAAATTCTTACAGAAAAAAACTTATTTAGCATTATGTAAATAAGGTTCTTAGGAGATTAGAAGATATAAATTCCTGTCCTTGAACATGGAGGAAGGTATGATGACACAAAGGATGCTGGTAACATAAGACAGGCAAGGGCATGGATTTTCTCCTAGAGTCTTCGTGTTGAATGAAGCTCTACCAACATTTTTATTTTAGCCCAATGACACTCATGTGTTGACCTACCAGTATGATCACCAGTGAGAGCATTTATTTATGGTACTGTGTGAGAGTAGCAGTTAGGGAACTGATACATTAATATATAAACAAGATGCTTAAGTCAGAATTTGAGTCACCTCCACTTCAATGTGCAGATTATGAAAATTTTTTTTCAAAATTTCCATCCTTATAGATTTTCTAGTGAGAACTATGATTTCTTATAGCCAATATTCATTCCTTATAAATACTTCAGTCTGCTGATTTGACCAGTAGAGTTAGGCAATTTTGTGCTCATTCTTTAGCAGAAAGACAGAAGGGAACACTGACAAATATGTACAAGGAGACAGACAATTATTTTATGTATGTTGTCTAATATATTTTTAATAGCTGCCCATTTTTTTTTTTCAAATTAGTGTATGTAAAACTTTTGGTGTTTTTTTTTTTTTTCTTAGTTTTGTTTTAATAAAGAAAGATGTTATTCTACTAGGAGGTAGAACATCTCACATTTTCAAATGGCAATCAAATTACTTCATTTGGGAGTTTGGGAGAAAAATTATGTAACCATGGCTAAGAGAATTTTGATTTTCCTTTTGGAAACACTTATCTGTGAAATGCAAGTTCTCTGTCTTGTGCTAAAAGGCCTCTCTCTGACAGAGGAGATCTGAGGTTGTACAGGACTGCTTTCTACTACCTACTTCTAACCTAATTCTGGTGTCAATATCATAAATCTATAGCACTATTTTCCAACTGGCTTAAATCAGTATGAATAATATGATTTTCATTTTCATCTGTCTGACAGAGGCTCTTGTATGTGTATCTCAGTTTATTATAGATTTTTGCAAATAAAGAAATAAAGTGAATGTTACGAATTCATAAAACGCAGAAGAATTTATAGCATTTTTTATAAATTAGGTACACTCACCAGAATTAAGCAAGACTATTACATATGGTTGTCATATGACACTAGCATTTGATTTGACAGTGGATACTTTTTAAAGAGACCAGGAAACACATAAACATATACCTTATGGGTATGAAGGAATGCTATGCTAGAGCAATGCAATTATTATTATGCAAGATGTTCACCCTACTGGCTATTGTAATAAAAATCAATTCCAAATGAATCAGTAAAAGATTTTGCCACCCTGCTTTGTTCAGTTTTCTCCCAAGTTCACAAAAATGCTCTGTCCAAGCTCATAAACTCACAGCACTCTAGTTTTGTCCTCTGTAAGGCTGAAATCACTACACATATCTGAATGAACATTAAGCATTTGCAAATTTGCATTGGATATGCAGCCTTCTGAGATGCATCTAATGTGCACATTCTAATTAACTCTGCTACCACACCTGGGCCTAGAGTCCATGGCTATAAGCACATTTTCAAGAGGGGATTTGAAAGGCAATTCATTAATTTGGTGTCATTCTCCAAAATCAACAACAATAAAATAAACATACAAGAGAGAGGCAGATTTGATGCTAATTCATCCTAGAACTAGAACATCTGCCATGAAGTTTAACTGAGTTTGTTTTGGCTTTTATTTTAAACATTTTTTTTAAGGCCCAATCTGTTTTATTTAAAGGGGGTTTGGGAACAAGGAAGATGGTTGAATATCATAGTCTGGGAAGCATGATTTGATTTTCTAGTGGAAGAAAATCAAGCAAGCAAGCAAGCAAGCAAGCAAGAAAAGCAGTACCATAAAAAATGTCATGAGCATTTAAATCACTAGAACACAAACTCAAATTCTGAATTTATCATCTTTATAACTATTTGTTGTTGGGAAGTTAATTAAGCACTTCCAGTATCAGTTTTCTCATCTATTAGCTGGGTATAATCACAATTACCTCACAGATTCCTCAAAGGATTTTGATGGTAAGATATTGATAGAGAGATTAGCCTGAGACTGGACTATAAATGGCAATCAGTAGCTATTATTTGTGTCTGAAGCAAAAGAGAGCTGGCAAAGTACAGCCACAGGACATTCATAATTTCAACATTTTCTGCTCTAAAAGCATAATAAACAGTTTCATATAGACATTCCTTGAGATGCTGGGAAGAGCACTAAGTTTTATCCAATTCCCTCAGAGCCATTCTAAATATGCATTCACTTTTAGTGAAAAGAATGCTGTCAGAGCAAAGAGATTGTCAATATAGGACCACAGTTCTCCTTTAAAAAATACTACCTTCTTCAATTTCTTCCACTACCAAAATTCAAAAGACATAATTGTTAAGAACCAGGAGAGATTTACTATAATTGCTATTGTGTGTTAATAAATACATCAGAAGGTGTAGTATTGTTAGTAGTGAGGTGGCAATATTCACTAAACCATCACTTTAATGTGCTTAGAAATCAGTCACATTTAAACTTATTTGTTTGATTTTTATTTATTATTTCCTCATGAATGTTCACTCATGGTGCAATATACAAAACAAAGTATTAGTTACAAACTGTATTTGTGTGCAGTAATATAAGTAGTCTACATAAGTAATACTCTCATTTTAATAAAAACAAAATCTGATTTTCATTAAATATGTTCTTTGGATGAGTCCATTTGGTAAAGATTATGGTTTTTCAATCTTATGATGGGGGGAAAGACAGTACAAATTTAAGGAACAAATATAATAAAAATAGAAATACAAATATAATGATATTCAAATGGCATGCTTGAATTCACATTTGTACTCAGCATTCTCTAATCATTGCCACTTTGCTCAACTCTTGCATGAGATCTAAGCATGGTAGAACTATTGAGTTAACATTTCTCATCTATCCTCCAACAAAGAAAACCTTGGATCAGAATTCTTAGTGCCTATTAGCTTGGTGTAAACAAGTAGCTTTTTCACCCTTACACTGTAAACATGTTAGTAAAGTTGCTGCATCTCAACATTGATTCATGGAAATAGCTACTCAAAAGCTAAATGTCTTGATGAGAGCTAAATCTCTAATTTCTCCTTTTCAAAATTACTTACATTTGAGGCAAATTTTATAGCCCTATCAAGAGTCTAGGTTTCTTTTGTATAAATTGAAATGCTATTTCTGTTTTTTACACGATATAAATTCTTAAAAAAAAGGATCTGATATCAGGATTGTAACATTTTAATGTTTCAGAACTAGATAATTGGCTCTGAGTTAAAATGCAAAGGAAATCTATATTGTTTTTCATCTCCTAGTATCATCCATCCATCCATCCATCCATCCATCCATCCATCCATCCATCCATCCATCCATCCATCCATCCATCCATCCATCCATCCATCCATCCATCCATCCATCCATCCATCCATCCCAACATCTACAAACTCCACTTTGTACAACTCTGAAATGTCTACTTTATTTGTGGGTGATAATAAAATAGAGGAAATACCTAAAGCCCTGGGAGCAAGTGATTGTCCAGAGAGAGTGTAATAAATAAAAGCTTGTGACCAGAATATATAGAAAGACTTAATAGTGTAGGTGACGACAATGTATACCGATTGCCTATTTGTTTCTTCAATTTTTTTACCTTTCAAATGCATTAAGTGATTTTTGCAATTGGAAATGACTACTTATGCACTTTAAATCCTGGAGTTTTATACTTCCTTTCTGTGAAAGATGTCTTTATATTCTATTTAATTTACACCCATGCATGGCTATTTTGAAATAAAAATGGAGCATCTGTTCTTTCCCTGACTCTTATCTCTCCTGTAATAACTTCTTCTTATGAGAATTAGATAATTTCCACATAACAATTCTATTTTTTACCAAATAATGTTTGAGCTTAGACACTGCAGCAATTGGTAAAGCTTTGACTTCAACTCAGTCGTTTTATTTTTTCTTGTCCATACTTCCTATTATTTTGACTGACCTTGGATGTCTTTGCTTCAAATGTATTTTTGATCAATTCTCCTCTTGTTCTTTAGAATCTTCTGTAGTGAAATGGAGAGCCATCATGGTTTCCACTGCTCAATGTTTAGGATGTAAATTATGTTGCTGTGTAAACTAGCAATAAAGTAACTGTCCTATAAGTTGGAAACATCTTTCTAATTATATTTGAAAAGAAGAATAATCAGGAATCAACCTTTGAGGCTTTGAATAATTTTCAAATACATGAATACTTGAATATACGTGTATCTTTATGTATGAGTTTATTGAATATAAAGAAAGTCATCATTATGTCAGTATTGAAGGAAGCTTAATTTCTAATCCAGCTCTTTTTTTTTTTTTTCTTTACCATTAGTGGTGTTTATTGAGCGATTGTTTTTTGCCAGGAATTTTCCCACTTTTTTTTTTTTTTTGCTATTTGAATATGTTTTTATTTTATTATTATTATTTTTAATTTATTTATATATATAAATTTCACATCTTTGTAATTCCAGGGATTCACCCCCCACCCCACTCCCCACCATTTCCCCCATAGTCCCCTGGTCCCACATTGTGTGCTTCAGTTTGGTGGTTAGCAAGCTTGTTTTGACTTTTCCTCATGGCTTTTATTTATTTTTTTCCTTATATCCCATATATTAGTGAAACCATTTGGTTTCTGTCTTTTTTTTTAACTTGTTTCTGCTAATATGATTTCTTCTAAGTACATCCATGTTATAAAATCATCAAATTTATCATTTGTAATTGATGAGTAATATTCCATTGTGTATATATACCACATTTTTTTCATCCAGTCATCTGTTTTTCTCATCCAGTACTTGTTGAGACTTTGAGCCTCTAAAAGGCTTCCATCACTGCAGTTTCACCATTCCTTATTTTCCGTATTGAAATCATATAAACTTGTTTCTATTGAAAAATATTGTTATGACCACCAAGAAGCTCAATATAAACAATATCTTTAATAAAATATGACAAACCATTCCTCCATTTACTTAACATTGTCCTATAAACATAATATTAGGATACTTATATCCAGTTCAACTGGTTTACTTAACTTACATTTGATTTGACAAATTGTTCATCCTTCTTGTTTAGTCATAAATAAATATTTTCTGCAGATACCATATAAATATTTGTATATATATGTATATATATATATATATATATATATATATGAAATCACAAATTTAATCTTTTTTTCTCTTAGTGACTTATTGTCATATCTGATTAGCTTGGGGTCACCCATTTTATTTTTATTAAACAAAACTGCATGTTTTGTATGACACTTGCACAGATTCTAACCTATGAAAAGCTCCAAATTCAGTTTCATGTCTTGTACCATTCTCTTTATAACATATATCAAACAATGTTTTAACACTTTTTTTCAATTCATTTCTCCCTAATATTTAGGTTTTCATGTTAGTCAATTTTAAGGAAAGGGCTTACATTAATTGAATTTTCCAATGTTAGAAATGTTTAATTTGGTATATGCCTCTTCCTTATAATGGCCATATATAATTACTAAAACATATAAGTATTTCCCAAATACTCAATCTTTATTTGAAATTCAAATCTGAGTTCTGATATTATATATGGCAACCCTATCTCCTTTTATTCTATTTCTGAAAATTAAGGTAAACAAGAGAATGAAGAAAGATATGAGAGAACTTGAAATACTCTAAGGAAATATATATTAAGTAAACTATGCAGAAATTACTACAAAAAAGTCCTCAAAGGTAAAAAGAAAAGATACTTAATGGATCATTGTTGAAATTTGTCACATTTCTGAAGGAACCTTTGAAACTAGGTAAATCAGGATCTTACTCATATGAGGTTGAATGAGCGTGAAGTCACACTTAGGTCTATCAGATTTCAAAGCCCAAACTCTTAATCACTTTGAAATTAAATAAATGACCTCATTGTTTTAAAATCTATATCCATGTGTGATCCAAGGCCATTGTGTAGGTTCACAAAATACCAGCTTTCCTTTTCTTTATATTTTACAGAAATATATGTATATTTTCAAACTTGTTTAGTATACTTTCTAATGATTTTCATGAACATTTTGTTGATAAAGATTAGCAGCTAATCTTTATCATAAATTTGCAAATACCTTAGCTTTTCCAGGCTTACTGTTTGATTGCATTAAAATGTTCTTTTTAACTACACTTTTTTATTGATTTTTTTTTACTTTCCCATATGCCTACAAAATACCTTAGACACATGCACATTCATCTATAATACTTTTTTTCATTTTCTTTTTTGATTACTCAATGTATCAGAAATTAAACTTGGTCTTCGGTGTGAAATGAGAAACTTAAGAGGGTTTTTGACAATTCCAAAAACCAGTCATGACTCTTTTCTGTTCATGGGTATAGAGACCTACTTTTAATAACTATGTCCACAGTTATGCATAAACTTCTACTCATTTTTAGAATGAAGTCTTCTATACAATTTCTAATGGAATTGATAATATCTCAGCCCTCTCAGTCTATTTCACTGTTAAGAAAAATAGCTACAAAAATCCTCCAGCAACCATGCTCACAGTTCCCTTTTACCATGATTTTTAATGCTCTCCTTTTTAAAGTGTTTCCATGACACTTTTAAATACTATGCTATAAATCTGATATTTTGTGGAAGGAATATTCCTGTTGATGAGCACTACAACCTCTTGGTTAAATTTAACACAATATGTTTAATAATGTGAGAGTAGACATCCTTGTCTTGTACCAGATCTTGGTGGAAAAGACCAGATTTGCATCATTCAGCATATTAGCTGTTTAAGTTTGTTGCAAATGGCTTTTATTTTGTTGAGGTATGTTTTGGTTATCCCAAGTTTCTATTAAGGGTTTTGGAGTCTATGTTCATTAGGAAGATTGTTCTTTAATATTCCTTTGTTTGGTTTTGGTATTATAGTAATGTTTGTGTTGTAAAATATATGAAGAGTTGTTTGTTCTTTTTATTTATTTTTTTTTTTTTGAAGAGTTTGAGCAAGGTAGGGGCTAGCTCATCTTTGAAAGTTCAGTGGAATTCACTTGTGAAGCCATCTGGTCCCGGTCCCTCTTTTTTTTATAAGAGTTTTTATAACTGCTTCAATGTCCTTGCTAGTGATTAGTTTGTTCAGGGTTTCTATTTCTTTTCTATTCAGTCTCAAATTATAGGGTAAGTCTAAGAATATCTATGTTTTCTATATAATTGAATTTGTTAGCATATAGATGTTCATAGTAGCTCCTAATTATCCCCTGAATGTCTGCAGCATCTTTTGTGTTTTTTATTTTATCCTAATTATTTGAAAATTCTCTTTTATTATTTTTTTTGGTGAGTCTTGGTAGAGGTTAACTTATTTTGTTTATTATTTCAAAGCACCAAGTTTTGATTTCATGGATCTTTTCAACTGTCTTTTCATTTACCTATGCTTTGATTTGTATTATTCCTATTCTACTAGCTTTTGGATTTGTTTGTTCTTCTTTTTCTAATTCATTGAGGTGAGAGGGGTTATTTCTTTTAATTCTTTCTTGTTTCTTCATGTGAAAGGTGACTATAGAGCTCAAGAAATAGATGATACAAGGGTGGTGGAGAGGCTAAAAACAAAGAAGAATGAAGCATTGTGGACTATGGTGGTAGACAGTGTGATTTGGTGGCGAGTGCTCTATATTAATACCTGGTGGGGGTATCCAAGTATTCCTTCAATTAAAAATACATTAATTTTTATAAAGATGAAATGTACTAGATTCAAATGGACTAGTTTCAATTATAGGTTCTCCTATACTACCTGTGTGGCCCTATATAATTTATTAAGCCATAAGACTCTGAATGTCTTTATATTCTACCACACAGGGTTGATAAAATTACTCTTCCATAAGGTCTTAGAACAAATTAAATGATATATTGAAAAATGGCTATATTTTATGACAAATTATGCCAAGAATAAAATTCATATTAATTTTCTGTAGAGCACAGTTCTTAAGAAAAAGAATTAGGGATTTGAAGCTGTAACTATCATTCAGTTATTCATGTGACTTTAAAAAAGTTTCTTGTTCAAAGCATGGATATAATTTTATCTAGTTCACAATGTATCAATATGCAGTATGAGGAAAAAGGTAAAAAAGTGAGACAAACAGGCAAATTTTGCTTCTTTCTTAGTTCAAACGTTCACAAGCCTGAAAGTCTTACGTTGGTTTGATCCTCTGTGAAGTGTAGATACTCACTGTACTTTCTTCTTGGGCACTTAAGAAATTATGAATGAGTTAGTATGAGATAAAAACCTTAAATTGAAATTGTTCAGTAGAATTATGCCCACAGTAAAATTAAGTCTACTCCTGAGAGACTCAAGTATTGACATTTTCCTCATTTTCTCAGTGAGAATCACATCTCTTCTTATATTTTTTTCTTCATTGGTATGTCAAATAATGTATTTGTCATATTTTCTCTTTTTTTTGCCATGCATTATTCTTTGTGGTTTTCCTTCCTTGATCCTAGTCTACTCTTTTCTTTTTATTAATATTTTTAATTCACATTTCTTTTACATACTTCATTACATATTGACTTCTCAATATTCACTGAAGAAACCTTTATGCATACAAATCACTTCACTGAAGATGAAAAAGGATTGTAGATAGCACACTACAAATCATTCCTACCTTACCAATGAGCAGTATTAGCAATTGGGTTATTAATTTTTCTAATTAAATGGAATCTGTTTAAATATTTCTTTTCACAAAATAATTATCTAAATAGTTTAATTTAGCACAGAGTTGTAGATACCTCACTTTTTATTACATATTACTTTTTGGTGACTTAATCTAACCAACATGCTCATTTTAGTCTTAGTGTTAATTTTCAAAATGTGTTCATGACTCATTAGTGGATCATGAAATCAATTTACTGGGTTAAGCCCAACTCTAATACATAGAGTGCTATGTATTATAGAGTAGAATATAGTAAAAATGAATGCATCAGAAAAGATTCATGTGAAAAAAACATTAGTAATTAACAGATATGTCTGCTTTTAAATGCATATGCCTATTCTAATTCAGCTAACTATCATCTCTGTGTATATCATGGAGATTTACTTCCCATACCAATTTGCTTAGTTCCAAGTTAGATTCTAGTTACCACTTGCCTGGACAAATTTTCCCTACTCTCTGTCATTCAAGGTGTGCTTAGAGAATGTCAGTCTAATAGCTATTTGGTAATATCCTTAACATGATCCACATAATGAGTTGGATTAATTCCCTAGCTGTAATAGATGTGCTCATAAGTAGAAATTTCAAGAGGTTTAAATTATAGTTTTTTTTCTTGTTGAAGAGTCTTTTATACATATAAAAGTTAATACTCTTTTAATGCCCCATGACTTTAATTCAAATCTCTGATATTAATATTGTCACATTAGCTATATTATGACCATTATTGACATGATATACCTCTTCCTACACTTTTACTTTCTATTCACATGTGCCCTTGTATTTAAAGCACATCTCCTTCAGACAGTCTAAACTTGGTTCTTTATAAAAATTATATATGATAATTCCTTTTAAAGGAAATGTTAAGCACAATATATTTAGCATAGTTTTTAATATCTTGTGTTTTCTTTTATATACTTATCTCTATGTTTTCCTATTTTTATTTCTCTATTTCCTTTTTCTTACTTTTATATTATTATGCTGTTTATAGATGGATTTTGTCTACATAATAGTTATTAAACATAATGAATGTTTTCTCTATTTTAGTGGTTGCTTTAGAGATTATAAATTGTATCTTACTTTATTCCAGTGTACTTCAAATTATTATGATGTCAATTCTTATTCTAAAGTTGATAAAATGTAAAACTGTTATCATGCAATCTAGAGGTACTCAGTGACCCCAAACTGTTAAGTGGTGCAAGACTTACACCAAGGCAAAGAAAGCAAACCCTTACTGTGAAAGATTTTTAATAAAATCAGTGAATAAAATAGTGTTCATAGAAACAGAAGGAATGATAGTCCTAAAAAAACTCCAAAAAGGACCCATCCCCTCAAGGTAAATGTCCAACCAGAAAGACTTGGACCAAAGTGAGCCTGCTACGGCCCCAAAGCAGGCTACAAGTCAAATGGTCTTCTGGCAGGGAACCATAAGAATTTAGACAGGTCCAAGAGTCAGAACATAAAGATGCAGAAATCAAAATAATGCTATCATTGTTTTCACTAAAGACAACCTCCCACTTGCTGGGCATGGTGGCGCATACCTGTAAGCGGCAGCCTAGGAAACCATGGCCGGGGCCAGGGATCACAGTGTGAGTCCTGCCAGGGGCACATAGCAAGAACTAGTCCCCTCAAAAAATAGTTGGGTGTGGTGGCACATGCCTGTAATCCCAGCTACCTGGGAAGCTGAGGATGAGGACTGCTTGAGTCTGTGGTACCCCGGAAAACGTGAGCCTGCAGTTCCACAGGCAAAAATAGCAAGAGCTAGTCTCAAAAAAAAAAAGAGGCAACCTCCCATCCTCCCACCATATTTCACATCTATGTGTCTTTTCATAATTATCCCTCAAAAGTCTCTGTATATCTCCTTTCCATGTGTCACCTTCAAATCTCTGAGTGCAGGTGAAAACTGCAAAAGCAAGAGAGGTAAACCCACCCATATTCTGTGTTACATAGATTAACCTGTTACTAAGCTCTATCTTGAGTTCCTCGCATCTATTTGCTCAGGAAGTTCAATTCATGACATATTGGAACTTGTAAAAATGACAGGTACATGTAAATGTAGACAGAGAAAATGGCACCACCCTTTCATAGAGCTGTAGCTGTAACAAATCTAGAGCCTCCCATTCACATAGGTGTCTCAACATACAACAATATAAATACATATACCATCTGCCATTCATTGACTACTACTTTCTTGTATTTTTGGTTATTTAAAATATATATATATGTCAATTTGCAATACTATTTTTCTATATTAAGAATAAGCTGCTTTTCTGTTATCTAAGCAAGAAGTCCTTAATATTTATCGCATATTTTCTATCTTTGGTGCTCTTAATATCATTTTAGATCTAGTTTCTTTAAAATAGCCTGCTGCCATTTATCTTAAACCCAATCAAGTGCATTATTATCAATATTGAGCTACATCTCTCTTAGTTTCATCTTTTTTGTATTTTATTTGTTAGTTTTTATACTTATTTTCATTGTGCTAACATTGATTTGCAATACTTTATATAATTCAGAACTAAAGGATCACAACTCTTCAGTTGTATGTTACAATATCACACTCATTACCAGGATCCCATAGTTTCTTATACCCCCAACACCTTAGCTTTAAATCTTGCCCCTCACACATATAACCTCCAGTTTATAGTCAAGTTTCTGGTTTGTTTTGGTTTGGTTTTACCTAACTTTTTTGTTCATTCATATTTAACATGAGTGAAATGATTCAGTATTTAACTTTCCCTTCCTGACTTTGTTGTTTAATACAATTTCCTCCAAGTTGTTACAAACTTCAAGAGTACCTCTTTTTTTTTAAATCTGATTTTTCTTATATCTGATTATTTCTTTTATAGCTGATCATTTTCTTATATATGATTATTTTGTATACCTGGTTATATATGTATATATATGAAATATACACATATATATGTGTATATTTTAAGAATAAATTGCTTTCCTGTTACCTAAGCAAGAGATCCTTTATATTTATCACATAATTTCCATCATTAATGCTCTTAATATCTTTTAAGACATAGTTTCTTTCCAGATAACTTGTCATTTATCTTAAACCTGATCACGTGCTTTATTAATTATCAGTAGATGAGTTAACTAACAACATATTCTCAGGTTTCAAGTAATTATTATGTGTATGAATAATATATATATGAATTCATATTATTCATGAATAATAAGATATAAGAAAAATATATATACCACATCATTTTCTTATTAATCCTCTGCCTTTGGGCAATTAGTTTGCTTCTACCATTTGGCTATTATAAAGGGAAAACAAATAAGCAAGCAGACAAGAAAAATTTAGAACTAACTCTCAGCAAAACTGAAGCTTAGAGCATGAGAGGGGGAGGGAAGGAATCAGAAGTAAGAGGGGCACGGAAGATTAATAAGGTGGTGGGAAAGCCACAAGATAGATAACAATGCAAAATTAAATACTAAACTAAAAAAAATGTGTTGTCATGAATATAGGGATGCATATATTCCTTTCCATTATTGTGTCTGCATTCTTCATTTAGATACATATAAGTAGAATTGGGGTCATATGGTAGATCTATTTTTAACAACCTCTCCTACTGTTATGATAGTAAAAAATGTACACAGTGTTCCATGCCCGCTTGTAAAAATATCATTTTGACTGGACACCAATGTATAATAAGTTTTCTTAATTTACTCCTATAGACTATTTTATTTCTATAGTTTACTACCTATTTCTATTTAAATTTATTTATATGAATAATTTCTACCCATATCATACATTCATTGAGGGAACATTATATTTTTAAAAGCGAGAGAAACAAAATTTAAACTTGAGCTGAATCACAAAACTACTCAAGGTATAAGTTTGAATTAGACATTTAAGAAGCTAACTTGACTTAAAGAACAATGTCTTATGAGGTGCTTGCTCTGAAATGACTTCTCATGATGTGTTCAGTGTGGGATTAGAGAGCACATAGCTACATTCTTAAACTCCAATTGATTTCAAATATGACAAATGAGAAATATTGCTAACTATAATATGCATTAAATTCACCACTCTTCTTGTGATAATTTGCTTTCAAAATTTAGTGCAAAGGGAATGCCAGTGTCCAAACTTAGCATATGACCTTCTGTAAACTGCTGTGCTAACTGCCAAGCTGTGCATCTGTGGATATGCCCAGATGGCTTTATTGTGGCTATTTAAACTGAGGAATCTATAATTTGAAGTCACTGCTAACCTACTTTTTCAGGCATATTTAGTATACAAATTTGCTTAAAAATCCTATACTTTTGTCATCATATATGCTTGTGACTAGTGTGCATGAGTGAGTATAATTTGTGTGCATATAGTTATGTTTGTGTAGGACTATGTATTATAACAACTACTTCCCAATTTGGTCTTTCTTGTTAGTGTAGATTTTAATTTGATTTTGTTATCTAGAAAGTACATGAATTGTCAATTTAAATTTAATATATTTCTGTTAACTAAAAACTTTGTATGTGTAGGCATTAAATATATGATTGTTGAAGATATTATAAGTTTTAAATTATATAAATAATTAGCTATAAGCAAAGGATGAAACAAATTATGAACAAAACTGAAGTGTGGAAATTTTTTTGATTACACTATTAGAAGAACAATATTTCATTAAGAAAAAGATAAATTAACTAAAGATAAATTAGTTTAAAATAGTCATCTGCATTGTGATATCTATATTGTTTCATATCTTATCTATTATATATATAATTTCTGAATACTATAATATATATACATGACCTCTCTCCCCTGATTCTTTACAATCCTCAATTAAGTACTCATTATTGAAGAAAGACAGAAAAAAGCAAATTGTTAAGTATTATTTCAGTAGTTAATTTAATGTTAATAAAAGCAAATGTATTTAAGTGAGCAAATACAATGTGATAAGCTTTATAGAAATAATACTTAATGAAATATGTTTCCTGATGCAGAGAAAATGGTGACTTTTAGTCATTGTAAATAAATTTTCTTCATGAGCTATATTCTATGTCCTATTATCACTTATTCATTGGCACAAATTCATTGTGCTAATAAATTTTAAGAGCATGGTCCTTTGCCAACCTATTATGAAACAAATCCAAGATTGCACAGAGAAATGTGGTCAACCACTTTTGATTCACATTTTCTTTTATTATTTAGTATTCTATCAAATACAAATTATTCCATTAAATAATATTCTATCAAATAATCATTCAGCATTTTAGTTGATAGAAATAAGAAAAATATATGGCAAGATTTAGCATTATCTCCAGAATAATCACAGAATTATGATTGGTTATTTTACTTATTTTCATTACATATAAAATTTTAATAACGGTCTTTTCACAGTGTTATGATTTTTGTCTCTATATTAAACGGTACCTTTCTCAGTCATGATCAACATTTGACTTAATGGTCTGAAAGAACACTATGATATTGATCAGAAAGAATTTGTGTATTAGAGTTGTATATTATGCTCATTTCATTTTTGCCTCTCACTATCTAAGTAACTGTTTCTGAAAGAATCAACCCCACAATAGGTATCACTTAAAAATATCTTGATTAAAAACAAACAAGTTTATTTATTTTTTAATTTTGTGATGTAGCTATGTGAATATGAACTTTGAGGCCAACAGTGACCAGTAAAATAAGTCATATGAATTTAGTAGGAAGTTACTAGAAACCCAAGATCAGAATTTTAGCGGGAGATAGCATTGTCAACAGAGCATGGGTTCTAGGTCACTCAGAAAATATGACCATCAAGTATTCTTATTCACTGGCAATTGGTAAAAGCAGGTAGTGGAAACAGAAGGAAGGAAAGAAGAAAAGATGGAGAAATGGGCAGAATAATTAACTTCTCTCTATCCTTCACTCTCCTCATTTCTAGCAGTGGTCACTTCTGGACTACAGCTTGCAGTGGAGTTGTGGGGAATGTAGTAAAAAATCAGCTCCTACAATGCAGGAGAAGAGAGGGGAAGGGCTATAGAGACTTCTGAAGAACAAGTCCATATCTATGTAATCAGTCTCTTCAATGCATCTCCATATATAAAACCAAGAATTACAGAACCATCTGAAAAATTTATTGTCATTATTTATTTAAAACAATGTGCTGTACTTTGAAAAGCCTCACAATACTCTAAGTTCTTATTACTATTATCACAGTGAAGTACTACTCCAGGTGTTACTACTATTATGCAATCCAGTCATTGCAGAGCTAAGGACTCTTCCTTTAGGTTACTTGATAAAAAGTTATGATAATCAATAAAAGTAAAAAAAAATATTGTTTTCTTTTCTTTTTGAGATTTAGAGAAACTAACTAGAGATTTTGAATATCTTGCAACTATTTACTATTTTGAAACACTGAATTCAATATTTTAATATTCAAAATATTTTACTAGTTTATACTGTATTATATTTAACACTGAAACTAAATATTTTTTTCATTCCTTAAAGGTTTAGGGTTCCATTTTTAGAACCGAAGCAGAAGAACTTGGAGAATTCTCTACTTTGGTGTACGGATAAAATATTTTTAAAAGAATAAAATCTCTAGAAGTGGTACCAAGGGTACACAGCAAATGCAGAAATATTTATACGAGAAAAATTCACTGCAATGCCTTAGGATCAGAAAGGACATTGCATCCAATTCACAACCGTCTTCCCTTCTACCCCAGTGCGATAGAACATGAAACAAGGAACCCAAGACTTCCTTTTTCTCCAGCTTCCAGTCAGAAGCGAGGCATCAGTATTTTGCATCCAGTCTCCCAATGAATTGTTACAGAGGTTAAAATTTGATGAGGTGCAGTGAAGAAGCAGGGGCTCCAATGTTCAGTTCAGCTCTCACTTGTGAGATCAAGCTATACTTGGGTCTCCCTCTTAAGAACTCAGGAGTCCTTTTAACCCTCACTCTTTTTTTTATAAAATAGAGGTTCTATGTCTGCACAAGAAACCTCAGATAATTATCTCTCCCTCCATTAAGCACACAGCTTTGAAGGCAGAGTGGTACAATACTGCCTCCAGTTCCAGAGTCATGACCCAGAAATATTATCCAGGGATAGAGACAGCTTGTAACAAAGATTGTAAACACTTATCAAAATAGATTGCTTAATTGGCAACAAAATGTTATGAAGTTTAGCCTAAGGGTGCTCTCAAAATCAATAAAGAGTATGGTGAAAGCAATTAGGAAGAGACTGGTAGCTTTACTGGAGATATCGGCCATACTCTAGCTCATGTCGTTCATATGAGAAGTCCAAGAAAAGAGATAGTATGATTAAAGTTCCTCTGGTGGTCAGAAGAAATCTCATATGTTTACTACAAAAAATATCCCTGCAAATGAACCAGATTTAAAATGATCAACTCCTGTGCTATATATGCTCAAGAACACTACTGAAGACATAAAAACACAACTGGAAAACTAGTGGAGTTTATCTTTTGGGTATAAGCAGGAAAAAAAAGACAGAGAATCCTGGTAACAACATAGTTCTTCCATTATAACTGTGGCAAGGTGAGGCTGTAGCACGGAGGATCAACATCTGAGATTCCATACTGGTGGCAAAATCGAAGGTACTGCAACATCCCAACCAGTCACCAAACAAGGTGATAACAATAACAAGCCTGGGGTGGAGGTAAATAGTCCCTGGATTTGTTATAATTCATAAAAAGTAAGATAGCTAGTCTTTCACAATAAATACATATGCAAAGAAAGAGGAAATTCTGATATAAGAAAAAATTAAACACAAATTGTCCATGCGAGCAACCAGAAGTCAGATTGAGTGAAGGCTTTAAACAAATCGTTACAGAGGTTTTCAAAGTAAGCATATTCAAAGGAAATAGTGATTAATGAAGTAAAGGAAAACACAAAGGCAAAAACTTGTCAAATACAGAATATTAATAAAAAGGTAGAAATCACATATGTATGTAATTTTCATGTCATGTTTGCTATATATGTGTATGTATAATATATGAGTATCTATAAATATAAATATATATATATATATATATATATATATATACAAAACCAAATAGAAGCATTGCAGTTGAAAGCAATATAATTAAGGCAAAAAGCTAATCAGTAGAGGGATGCTGAAGTATATTTAAACTGGGATGAGAAAGCACTAGGTGATAGAAAATATGCAACAATTAATAGAGTAAAATAAATATTTAATCATACATTTGAAGTAAATTATATTTCAATCAACTTACTAAAAATTAGATTGGATTCAATTTCCATAAGTATAAGTCATGAACATAAAACAGAATGAAGTTATCGCTGTTTTATCTTTTTAAAACATAAACTACTTTCAAAGGACAGAAAGTTATTACTTAACATTTTTAAATTTAACATGTGAAGTGTTTATTTTTATGTGTGTCTCTACTATTAATTATTGCATTTTTAAGAACTGGAATTTTTCAATGAAAATCAAATAGCTGAACGTGAAGTCTCTAATTTTTGCAAAGATGAGGAAAATAGACACATTTTTCCTCAAGCATGCTAACCTTTCATTTTGATCTCTTTTCCTGCACTTGGAAATGTGTTTTCTTTACCCAGCAATACAAAGAATCAGCTTTAGCTTTGTATTTACTGGTTTTCACACACATGTGCATGTCCTAGCCTTACTATCTCTTAAGAAGAGGTTATTTCACACAAAATCTGTTTCTGGCATTAGTACATGACAAAAACAGGAGTGTAATAAGAATGCATAAATTGCAAAAACAGAGTGTATGAATATCTGAGCATGTCTGTAAGCACTGGGGCAATTTGATCCTTATAATCCAGTTTACTTTTTTTTTTTTTTTCCCTGAGAGAAAAGGGCACGCTTATCCAGGATTTATTTCATCTGCAATATTCACATGACAAAATTTACTTTTAAGTTTAAAATGATGTTGTTTCAGTCCCTGGTGTCTGAGTGTGATGAGAGTTGGAAAAGCAGACAGAACCACAAACGTCTAATCTTGGCATGGCATTTGCTTTCCATTTTCTTTAGTATGCACTGGTGGGATATTACTGAATGTTAAAACCTTGGCAGTCACTAGTGTGTAGAGTCTATTTCTTTTGTGGAGAGGAAAGTGAATTTGAAGTCCAGTGAAATTTATCTATCTTTAAACTCATTTCTGATTTTTTTTTTAGCCATAATTATTCTCTTTACCAGTACATAGCAGCAGTGGAAGAACACTGGATTTTCAATTATCCAAAATATTCAGAAATATACTATTTTTCTTAACTGAAGCATATGAATCTCGACATTTGTTCTTTGTGAATACACAGCTCTCTGTTAACAGTTAAGAGTGGTTCAAAAGTATATACCACTTAGTGTTCCCACACTTCCCCCTGCCCTATATTCTTAAACCCTTTTGTTCCAAGGCAGGAGCTGAACAAGTATTAGCTGCTGTTTCTTACATGACCCATCTATGCTAACTTTCTCTCTTTTGGACTGGATTTTTTCTCTACTATTTTAAAACCTCAACTCTACTAAATTCACATGGTACTAGTTATTATGGAAAAAGAGGCAGTTCTGCTCCTTTTTTGAACTTGTCAAAATGGTCTGTGTCAAAATCAGTAACTTAAATTTACTCCACATCTTTTTGATCCACCAGTTACATTTGTCAAATTTGGCCACCTTCTCTTAATATAACTATGACTGGCCCCTTTGAAATCTCTCTGCAAGCTTTTGTGAATTTCCAACTATGCTACCAAATTGTTCAGAAGGGGATCACTGTATAGAAATGGGAATTGTTTCTGCATGTATTTGTTGAGAACTCAGTATGTATCAGGCATCCCTTAAAGTGCTTAAGGTGAACAAAGCCAAAATCTCTGTATTTTTGGAAGTGATATTTTGGTGAGGGCAAATATATAACAAATAACAAAAATAAAGGACTATGTTAAATAGGTTGTCTAGATATTCCCAAATTATGATAAAAAGAACAAGACAGAAGAAGGAGGGAACTGACTTTGTATCAATTTGGCGTAAATTAATATCAAAAATAAATCTCAATGTTCTCTATATCTAGCTTAATGTTTTTCATATTACTCTCATAAAATAAATGAGAGTTAAAATAAAGTTTTCATGCATAAAAAGTGTCCTGATGATATCTATTTTCTTTCACTACTGATTTTTCACTTAATCTGTGTTGCACAAGTACTGTGGATTTAGATGTATATATACTAGTGATATGTATATTAGTATACAGAGAATAATGATACAAATACAGATATAGAAACATATGTTTGCGCTTAATACATGTTCATTTGTCTTATCAATATACAAAGATATATTCTTATATGGATCTAATATTTTCATTCCTTTGAAGTCTTCGCTCAGTGATAGGATTCAAGTAAAAAATGAGGGAAACAGTAGAGATTCATATAAATCTTATCAGCAATAAATAATATCTGCAAGTTACAAAACTTGGAGAGGAGAATAATACTTAGATTCAAAGATAATTCTTTTTAATTCTTATAAGGTTATGATCACTGTTCAGTGACTGTATTAGCTCCTATAGGTAGACACATCTACATTTCTTTTTTATATCACTCAGTGTCCTTGACAAAAGATATAGTCAACAAATATTGGTTCTTAAAGAGCAAAATCCATTAAGGAATCTAGACTGAAGAGAAAGATTATGACTTTAAGATTTATATTATAAATAATCAAATCCCTATTATAATGAATAAAAGATTAAGACTTTTATTGGGAATCCTAATGTAGTATATACACATGTTCTGGTATAATGCAATACAACTGAAATCTATGTAATGGTAAAAAAATACTTCATTTTTTTATGATACTGTCTTAAAGAGAATACACAGGGAAGAACAATGCTATGTTAGAAGAACCCCTAGAAATTATTTCACTCTGCTCAATTATACCTCAAAAAATCATGGAAGTGATTATGGCCAGCCCCATTGCATTATTTATGTTTTGTAATAGATCTCAAGTTATTCAGATAATTTAACTTGTAGCAAAATAAAGTACATAGTCAGGTTCAGGATCTATGGAATCAAGGTTGATGGTAATCGTTGGTTGTAATTTATTCTTCAAAAGGGGATACTCACTGATCTTTTCATCTGTTAGTTGTATAATTTTGGACACATTTTTATAATGGAATCTACTAATACCCATCTGTAAATTAGACTAATGAGAGTGTTCCTTATAGAATTGGTGTGCATTTCAAATAAATTAATACATATAAAGCAAAACAGTATCTTCCAGTCTTTACTTTCCGAATAACTTCTAAATTAACTAGTAACAGAAAATGTTCGGTCAATTAACTTTAAATATAATTTATGACAAAGTGTTTACTTTCAATGATTTTCTGGAAATAAAGTTTCCTTATCTTTTTTTACATTTTAATTGATTACACATATGTAGTACACACATATTACTTTTGTTAAGGGAATTAATATAAATATTGACTATTTAAACATTTACCAGGTAGATTTTATTTAGATACATTACCAAAATCTAACTATGTAATAAATGACTCATTATATCATCAAAATTTTATTATAGATGGGTGTAATCATTTCTAAAATATACTGAAATTTTATTCGTTTTGTAATAATATATTCAAAATCATAATGATTGCAGAAATCAATGCAATGCCATATAGTTTTTTAGTTTTTATGTTAGAATTTCTCTCCTTTTCACTCAAGATTGGTTTAGGCATTTGAAGCCTCTTGTGGTAACAAACATTTATTATGCTTTGTTCTATTTCCATAAAGATTGTTGTTTGTTCTTTAATGGAAATTGTAGTTAAATCACTCTAAATTTAATGCAGATCTCTAAATCTCTCTAAATCTCTGAATTTGGTAGAATAGTATTAGTATTGGTATTTGATAGAATATTCTGACTATATAGATCTTCTCCATTCATGAGCATGGCATGTATTTACATCTCCTTCTGTCATGACTATATCTTTAATAATACCATCTAACTTTCACTTTACATTCTTCATCTCACAAGCAAATTTCTAGGTTTGGTTCTCTTGATGTAATTGTGAATACAATTATATCTTAATTTTTCTTATTATTTAGTATTTACATATAAAATGCAATAGATTTTGTATATTGATTTTATAAACTACCACTTTATGATAGCTTTTTGAGGGAACCATTAGAGTTTTTCTCTAGTGTATCATATAGTCTTATATATAAATTTATGTAGTCTGAAAAATTTGATAGTTTTACTTCTTTCCAAACTGGAAACCTTTGTTCTGTTGCTGCATGATTGCTAAAAACCCTGTAATACTAAGTTAAATATTAGGGTCATAGAAGGAGAACTTCCTGTTTTCAATATTAAGCATAGTAAACATTTTTTCCTTATTAAATCCTGTTAGATTCCTCTATTCTCATCTTGTATATTGTGTCCAAATGGATGTAGAATATTGTCAAATTCTTTCTCTGAATCTACTGATAGTCTGTGATCTTTTTCTTTTGTGAATGCAACATTTTACAATGATAAAATTACATATATATTAAAACATTTTTGTATCTCTGGGAAAATTCCACTTGGTAAATTATAAAATCCTTGTGATGTATTACTGAATTCTGTTTACTACTATTTTATATTGAAGATAGTCTCATTAACATTCATCATAGATATTGGCCTGCAGTTTCCTTGTGCTGCACGTCTGGTTTTGGTACTATGGTACTATTGGCACAGTGTAACATACTGTCAAACATTCTCTTGTCTTTCATTTTTTATAAATGTTTTGAGCAATGTGCATATTTTCTTTAAATATTTGAAGGAGTTTGCTTATAAAGTCATCTATGCCTAGATTTTTTGATTGGGGGGATTTTTAAATGCTTTTTCATGTTGGTTGTTTTTTTGTATTTAGTTTTAGAGTTTAGTTTAATTTTATGTGTACTATAATAATAAGAACAGTAGTTACTGAAACAAAAACAAACATGCACATCAGTGCAATAGAATTGATAGCCCAATGTAGCCCATACTTGCATGGACTGTTAATTTATGACAAAGGTGACAATAATGTATGATGGAGAAAGGAAAACATTTTTAATAAATGGTATTGGGGAAACTGGACAGCCACATGGAAAATAATAAAACTAGAATACCATCTCATAAAACATGCATATAAGACTTGAAACCATAATATACACAGAAGACAGTATAGGCAGAACTTTCCATGAGATTGACTTCAGAGATCGCTTTTGGATTTGTTTCCAACAGCAAAGAAAACAAAACAGAATATGAACAATCAGCACTATAGCATAATGTAAGTTTGCAAAGTTAAAGAAACTCATTGAACCAGGGGACACCCAGCTAAATAGGAGAAAATATTATCAGTCCTTACATCTGACAAAGGGCTGAATCCAAGGTTCTCTTTACTTTCTAATTTTGTTCAATAATTTTTAATTGTTTTTTCTTTAGCCCTGGTAAAGATTCATGAATATATTTATCATCTTTAAAGAACCAACTCTTAGTTTAACTAACCTTTTATATGCCATTTCTTATTTTATTTTCATTTACTTTGTTCTTGTTTTATTATTTTCTTCTTTCTAGTAACTTTGTATCTTGATTTTTAGTCACTTTCAATTTCTTTTAGCTATAATATTACAGTTTATTTGGGTTTTTTCTTGCATCGTAATATGGGTCTTTACCAATTTCACTCATAAGAGTGCTTTTGTTACGAAACATAAATTCTGATATCCTTGTTTTCACTACCTTTTAAAAAAATGTTTTATTTTTCACTTTAGTCTAACACCTACTAAATAATATTTTTTAAATCTCTATTTATTTAATATTTTCCAGCTTGTTTAATGAATTGTTTCCAGCCGCAGGGCTTTATCACCCAAGACTGTCCTTGGTATGATTTCAATCTTTGTAATTTCATTGACAATTCACTTGTCCCCAACCTGTAATCTATTCTTGAGACTATTCCCTTTATACTCTTTACAAACATAAAATGTAAATCTGTGGTTTGTTTGTTTGTTTTGGAGTGCTCTGTAGATATTCAATTAAAATTATTTGATCTAGTTCCTAATTCACATTTAAGTTTACTGTTTCCTTTTTTGTTCTTGTATTGATTTGTTTATAGGTTCACATGGAGAATTAAAATCTCTTAGTATTATTCTATAATTGACTTAGATAGGTTGGTGCTTCATCATTTGGTACATATTCATTTATTAACATTATATTGTTGCAAGCCCTTGCTCATTAAGTAATATTCACTTCTATCTCTTATTACCCCTTTTAATTGGAAATCTATTTTATAGATTTATGAAATATTATTAAGAAGTGTCATTTTGACCTTTCTGTTTGCTATTTGCTTTTAACAGAAGCTTATATTTCTGCTTTTATTCTCCTTTCTTTATCTTCATGTCAATTTCCTTCTGTCTCTCTCTCCCCATTGTTCAAGTGTGTTCTATGGGGAACAGGCATAATTAAAATCAAAAGAAAATATTTTTTGTCCAATATTTTAATAACAGGAAAATTATATTTTATCTCTAAACCCTATGTAAGGACTATGATACACACATTAATATAGGTGTGTTTTCTTCTGAAGCACATATGAAATTAATTGAGGTTCTCTGTGTACTATGAACTTCCAGTTAAGTATATATCTGAAAAATTGATCTTTCTACTAGGTTCCAAATAAAAATGAATAGATTTAGGTAGTAACTCTGTTATATATTGTATATCATTAATTAATGCATTTTAAAGTATACAGTGGAAGCAAGTTCAAATGTGCAAATGTTTAAAAATATGTTCAATAAAAAGTAGAAGGAAGAGAGGAAGAAAGGAAGGGAAGGAGGGAGGAAGAAAGTAAGGAAGAGGAAGGGAGGATAAGGAAATGATCATTTACATAAATATTATAAATATTAAAAAGTGACAGGGAGAATGAAAGGAAATAGGAACCTCTCAAAAAAATCAAGACATTTAATATACATAACAAAATTTAGAACTTAAAAATGAAGTCACAAATATCAGAATTATATGAAGTTATTTCATTTAAATCTGGAAGAATTTCTACATAAACTGAAAATTGTTGGTAAAAAAAAATGTAAAGGTTAAAATTTAGTAAAGTGATGTTAGAACTTATAAAACATCAGCACTGGAGTGGAAAGGACTATCTAAATACTAACAACCTCATTATAAAAAAGGTAAATTTTCCAACAATTAATACATTTTTGTAAGAAATATGGTGATTCTGCTCAAATTATTTCTATAGTATATTTTTAAGTAAGGAGCTCTTATAAGAAATACCATTATTTATCCTATAAAAAGCTAATTTTATTCATCCCTTCACTTTCAATTCACTTCTTTTACTTACACTAATTTGAATCATGATCACATTAAATATAGTCACATATTTATAGAAGTGTTTTAATCTACTTGACTATAATATTTTCATAATATAATAATATGTTTTATAAATTACATTCCGTTAAATCACTAATCTAATTTTTAATGATGACGCCTATATTTTTTGGTAGTAAAAGGAAGAGAAATCATTTTAACATTTTATCAAATACTAAATTTACTAAAATGAGCATTTACTATTTTTTTTCAAATTAACAAATTTAGTTTTTCATAATAATAATATAATTTTTATCAGACAGAGACTTGTTTAAATAGCAAGGAATTTGACATACATTTCAGAAAGGAAAATGTTGATATTTTTTAAAATAACCTAAACATAAATAAATATACATACTATGTTATATATATATATATAGTGTTATAAAAAATTAGAGTAAAAACAAGAATGATTTCAACAAAGTACTCTAGCTGATTTCTTCATTTAAAGAAAATCTTAACTAACTATTCAATGTTTTCCCTCAAATGTATTTAAGCAATGATTAAATACTCTTTATGGGAGTTTTAGAGCATCTCACTATTTGTACAAATTGAGGTAAACTATAAAAAAAAAAAAAAAAAACCAGCATGGTTTGTGACTGGATGATAAAGCAAAGAATGAAATCTTTAATTAAACATATATACTAGCATATATTTTCTATTTTCCAAATTTAACAATTTCTAATATATACTCTTTTCTGATCAGATCCAGAACTAAAACCTTGAAAAAATTTATAATCATAAACTACCTTTACCAGTACTTTTAAATTATAATCTGAATTTTAGGCTGGAATTTAAAAGACAAGATATTTCCTGGAGCTATGGAGCCTTCCTTCTTTCTTTGGGAGTTGCCAACAAAGAATCTCGTAATGAAGAAGGGTAATGATGTGTGTCAATGTGGAGATGCTTGCCCACTAATTCAAGTGTTGATTTGTGACTTTTGTTTTGTGACTTTCATTTTTTTATTAACATCTGCTCATGGAGATGTTATGCTAGTCTGGGAATAGGGGTCTGAATCATATTCCCAATTGAGTTAATGGTGTTACATCATATCTTTTTTTTTCAAAATGCTGGCTTTAAAAATTCAGTGCTAATATCTATGTCACAGATTTGTCAAGGGGGAATTTTACTGTGGTTTCCTATGGGATATAATAAATGCAAATCATATTTAAACGGTCTATATTAACAGATGGTCCAGCAGAAGATTTTACTTCAGAGATTTCTGCTTGATTTTTGGTTGTACAGGGTGGGCTGAGATAATAACCATGGAGCTGCAAATCTCCTTATTCACATGGATTAAATAAGGGGTGTGTGTTGCCACATCAAGATTGAAAGAATTTGTAAGACAGCAGCTGTATCTGGAACCTTCCAAAAAGCATTTAGGAAGATTAATATGATGGAAGAGGAAGAAAATAAAAGTTAATTACTAAAGCCACCAGAGTAGTTAAAAAAAAAATCATTGCAAGGATTTCACCAAAATAGACTAGGTCAAAAGAGGAAGCTTTACTGTGTAAGTGTGGACATTTTAAGAAATTGATTGCTTGATGTAAGTTGATGTTATAATTATTTTATTCAGTTTATTCTTTCACTTGTAACCTTTGTAAAGGAAATGACGGGCAAGTATTTCCTGAATCTCAAATCCCTGTAGGATGTAGCTTAAAATCTTATTACCTGTCTCACTTGTTTAAAAAAAAAAAAAAGTCCTCGTTAAATAATACGAGTTAGAAATGTGGTAAATATAACTATGTGTCTTCATAAAATTAGAGGTTGTTAGAGGTAACATCCTTCAAAATACCTACCTGAAGCCCATGGGGCTTTTCTGTTACTTTAGTTTTTCTTTGTTTATTATGACCTAAAATCTGAAATGTTAGCAATACATTGAAGAATATTAATAATTTACAATTTTTTTAATATGGTGAACATGCTAGCCATTTCTATTTAATAGAAAAAAGAACCACAAGTATAGTTTGGAATCAATTCACAAATGTATTTTACAATTCTACTATCTAATCTTAATATTCACATTCACATTCATACACATGTACTTTAGTCTCTCACATTCTCTTTTAAATCACCATTGCCATTTTGCGGTCTGTCTCCTGAGTGGCTTAAATATATTTTGACATATGTATGTTAACTGCTTTTGTTTGAAAGTCGCATTTAAATTGTTTTGAAATACTTAAACTGACCCACTTGCCATTGAATTTGAAAGAGATACTTTATTTTAGCTCTCTATCACTAACAAAATTAATATAACCATTCTGGCACTTGTTAGATTTCTAACAAATTTTGATTCAAATGCAAAATAATGGCAGATATATACATACAAATAATATGGCAATAAGTATGTTTCTCTGTGTATCTATGAGTACATATACAAACATATATACATGTGTATATTTATATATTATTTTACATTAGAATGTATCTATGTAACTTAATTATTAAATATTTTTTTCTAGTCTTCGACCAGTTGAGATAAAATAGCAAGCAAATGATTTGTGCAGATTCTGAATATTTAACATGCATAAACAGAGAAAAAAGGATAGGCTAAAAGTCATTATATTTTGTCATCTCAGGGAAAAGTTTTCCCTGTAAAAGAATGAATGTCAAAGGGAGAAGTTCTCCTGTAAGGACACTTAGGTATTTTATTTTGATCCTTATCTGACAAAATTTAAATCCCCTAGAATATGCCTTTTAGAATTTAAACATAAAGCTATTGAAAGTTCCAAAATACAATTTGTAATCTGTTAAAAGAATATCAAAATCTTACACTTTCTTTGATTCATTTTAATGCGTTAAAACTGTTTATCATGGGAATAATATGACTTAATCCTGATTTATGCTGTCCTCAGAGTTCCATGGAATGGCACACAGGAAAATCTTTCCAGATTAGGTGTCAAAGGCTGCCAGCTAAGACCGCATAGGACTCATGACTGTATTAAAAAACAAAAACAAGCAAGCAAAACAAAACAAAAACAACAACAACAACAACAACAACAACAAAAACACAACTTCATTTTATTATCTTATCTGGCTTCACATCACTAAAGACAAAACTAACATGACAAACACCCGGAAAGCAAAAAGCAGCTTCTCCAGTCTTCCAATATTTACCTTAAAAAACATTCCATAAAAGTTACCAACAATATATGGGTAAAACCCCTGCCCGCCGTTATCTCACAAAAACTAATATTTTACCCAAATTTTATTATCTTAGCTATTAGTCTTCCCTAATTAATTAGTCGTAAAACGTTCTCTTGGCCACCATTTTCCCCCTTACCTAAACCTATTAAATGCCTAGTAATTTACCTTAAAGTTGCTACCAGCCATGCTTCTAGTAGTTCACCGTCTTTGACTATGTTAATCTCTTTCGCTCATTCTATCTCTCACCCTACACCCAGCTCTTTACAATTAGAAATGGAGCACTACGCATTGACTAAATGTTAACGTGAGGACAGAGACGTTTAGACAGAAATAAAGGATCTGAATATTAGAAGTAACTAAGAATCATGTATTTCCAATCAATCTATAAATCCCACAACTGCTAATTGGAGTTTTTTTATTCCTGTCCATAAGTCACATACATCTGATTCCTGCTGTTTTTTGCGACCGAATTAAAAAGGAAATATGATGGAATAGCAGTAATGCAAACGAATATGCTTATAAACAGAACAAAGTCTATAGTCTTTTAAGTCAGTCATAAAACAAACAGAAAAATAAATAGGAAGATTTTGTGTGGTTTTGCCATCCATTGTTCCAAGCTAAGTGGTCACAACAGGAAGATACAATGAATAATTTGACCAAACTCACATGTTCATGAAGACACATCTTTTAAGATAAATAATTTTGCAACCTAATTCGTTACATATTCTAAAATATGTAACAATCTCCTATATATAATTTCTCCCCTTCAGGCACAGATGTTAGGAGTTTACCAAATGCCTACTTCTGAAGTAAATACCTTATTAAATTAATGTGATTTCTTTTTTTATCCTCTCAATTCACCTTTCACAATGAATGTAAGTTATAACGTATCACAGGGTGTGGGACACAGATACATGAAAATTTCTCCCTAGAATTTCTTTCCCTGATTTAGACCTTAATACTGACTCTGGAAATAGAATTCCTAATTTGTCTTTTTGCATCATGGTAGTGATTATAATTTTTCATCTTCATTAACAACTAGAAGGTACATAAAGTATGTGCCAACACAAATTGAAAAAAAATTCAATATGCTTTTATGATAAAATTCTCAACCAGTTAGATATAATAGGAGTATATCGCAACATCTTGAACTATGGGGTGAACTATGGGGTTAGACAACCCCATAGTTTACAACTTACTCAGAGATGAAAACATGCAGGTTATTAATCTAAGCTCAGGAACAAGGCAAAAGTGCAACTAGACAAGGGGAAAAAAAGTCAGAAAACATTGTGTCAAAATTTTTCTGTACACTATGTGAACAACGTTGGAAAACTATAAAAACTTGAACAAAATTATTACAACTAACAAATAATTTTAGTAAAATTTCAGGATATAAAATCTGTATTTAACAAAACCTGTTGCAATTATCCAAAAACTTACCTTATGTATAGTACCTTAAAAAATAGATACAGGGGGTAAAACATTTATATATAGAAAACTGTAAATCATTGATAAAATAATTGGAAATACATTGGGACTTTTGGATATATCTCCAAAGGAAATCAGCATTAAATCAGCATTCAAAGAGATACCAACATAGCTATGTTCAGTGTAGCAATGTTTACAATAGCTTAAATATTTGTTTATGAGTAAATTAATAAAGAATATGTTGGATATAGGTATGCATCATTTAGCTGACATTTTGGTCAATGATGGACCACTTGGACAAGAGTAACCTCAACATTCTGCTCCATAAAGCCTAGGCATGTAGTAAGCTATAAGGCTTAGGGTTTGTTTGATGACACTTTATGATGTCTGCAAAGCAATGAAATTATTCAATGACACAGTTTTTGAAACATATTCCCTTTTTTAAATGTTACTTGATGAGATACATGGATAGATAGATAGATAGATAGATAGATAGATAGATAGATGAAATATCATTCAGCCATAAAAAAGAAATAAATGCTTCTACTGTGACACCATTGATAAGTAAGAGGACAGTATGCTAAATAAAATTTGCCAAAAGGGAAAGGCAAAATACTTATGGTTTTACTTATATATGGAATAATTAAAAAATAAAAATTCATAAAAGCAGAAAGTACAAAAGGTGGGAGAAATGGAGAGACACAGATCGAAGACTACAAATTTTAAGTTATGAGTAAGTTCTACCACTTAATATATGTAATGGCAACAAGCATAAAATACATGATACTCTTAGATAAATTAGCTAAGAAAAAGTGTAAGCATTCTCATCAAAAAAGTAAAGTTTGCTCAGGTGATAAATGTGATTAATGAAATCTGTTTTGGCAATCATTTCACTGTGTGTGTGTGTGTGTGTGTGCAGCAAATCAACATGGTTTACACTTTGAATACATATATGTAATTTTATTTGACAATTACATTTCAATGGAAGTTAAAAAATGTAAATGAAACTATATTAGTGAGAAAAAAAATGAGGTGTTTAGTTTTCCTGATAGCAAGATTTATTGCAGAGCTAATAATTACAACAATTTAATCTTTTGACGCTATGCAGTACTTAAAATAGAGGTCACATTCAGACAGGCTGATTCATGACAGAGATTTCAACACATATCAGTAAATAAATATCATGAAATAGTTTTGGAATAACTGCAAATTTATATGTGGCAAAAAAAGAAATTCTAGACATTATAAGATTAAAATGACAGAAGGATAAGAAAGACATGTGAAAAGGAAAAAATAAAAAATCTTCAAAAGTCCCTCTTTGAGGCATGCTGGTTTTAAGTCAGTAGCTTGCCAAATGTATTGCAGGGTGATGGTGGGAGTATTTTAGAAACTATGATGAGAATTATTTTTCAGAACTAAAATATCACACTGAAAACTGTTCTTACTGAAGTAATAAGAACACATGCAATAATTAAACTAATAAAGTTCTAAATTTATTCGTTTAGCCAAGAATGATAATATATGAAAAACAATCATTTAAAAATTAACATGCATTGATATAAATCCAAAAAAGATATATTGAATTTGTAAGCTAAAAATTAGAGAAGTGAAAGAAATAATAATATACCTTTTAAAATAATAAAATATATCTAACTTCTAGGAGACTGAAAGTAGTAATGAAGTTAATTCTCTTCCAAAATGTTGTATTTTAACATTATTTTTAAGAAAATATTAATAAAAAATTTGTTTATAAAATAATATTTGATAGTTATACGGAAAATGAACAAGCATAGTACAATTGGGGGAAATTAATAAATGCAATTAAAAAACTTTTGCATCTAGCCTCTGTGGAATTGTAAACAGACATACAGATCAATGGAACAAAATAGAGAGTCTAGAAACAGAATAAATTCCCAATGATTTTTTGTTTGTTTGTATTTTACAGAGGTACAAAAGCAATAGCCTACCACACAATGCAAGAACAAGTAGATCTCTAAAGACAACAATGGAATATCTGCCTTGACCAGAATCTTACAAACTCAACATGAAACAATCTCAATATAGGTCACCAATTTAAATTTAAATGGCAACATTTGAAAAAAAGGATGAAACAACTGGGATATAGATTAGGCAAAAGCTCTACCAAGGAACATGATAAATTTGGTTTCATCAAAATTAAATTTGAGCTGCAAATTTGAAGACTTAAAAAATAAACTGTAATCTATGGCTTGAAGGAAATATTTGCATATTTTCATATTTCACAGTCAACAAAAGACCAATATACAATGAATTCAAAACTCAACCAAGGAAAAAAATTTAATTTTTACATGATCAAGAGATATTCATTTGACGAGGAATACTGGCAGTAAATAAACAAATGGGGAAAATTAACATTATTATCCATTGAATAACTACAAATTGCAATCAGAACGAAATCCTACACAACTAACAGAACTGGTAAAACAATAAATAGCAACAGTACCAATTCTAGTGAGTAAGCAAGGGTACCAGATCATCTTGTGTGTCTCCAAAATAAGATGACCACTATGGAAAGCAATTTAATTGTTTTTAAAAATTAAATAAAGATCATGTGAACTAGCCATTGTTCTTCTGGGTCATTATCCTAGAGAAATAAAGAATACGATTATGAAAAACCTATGTACGGTAAATGATTTGGTCAGAATAGTTCCTCCATTGGCCTCTAAGAGCAGTACCTTTGGTATTGTGCCCTCCCCATGATTGTGAAGTCCACTGGGTATGTGCATGGGTATGGGTGGACACACCTAGGCCTGGCAGGAGGGATAAAAATGATGGCACACTTTGGGAGAGGACACAAGCATGAGAAGAGAACACACAGGGAGAGAAGTAGAGAAAGGCCAGAAGATGAGTAAAAAGATTACTGGGGGGCTGGAGGGCTCTCCTACCTCCTATCCCCATGTTCTTTGGACCCACCCTGCACTGCCCTATTTGTGTACATGCTAGAACCAATAAAGAACCTATGCAGATTGGTGAGTCCGATGCTTGGATTACAGTTGGCATCAAGAACAGGCTGCTTATATGACACTTGGTGGTGAGCGTTGTTACATTACACCCAGTACCTGAACAAGAGATTTGTTGGTATTAGTCAAAAACTGGGGGGAAAAACAGATATTCTTCAATAGGTTAGTATTTGAGCAAACTTTGGTAGACCCATACCATAAAATACTGCTCAGCAAAAATAAAGAGAATCAACCATTTATGCATGTGACAAATCTAGGATGAATTTCAAGAGAATTATGAATTATGCTGAGTGGAAAAATTCAATCCTGTTTATGCTTTTATTTATTTGATATTTTTCAAAAATCAGAATTAGTGATTGTAAAGAGTTAAGGACATGAGAAAGAAGAAGTGAATGTGGAACAGCTACTGAAGGGCAACACCGTGATTCTTTATAGGAATGGAAAATTGTGTATTGTGATGTTTAATGTCAGTATCTTGGTTGAGATATTGAACTTGAATTTTGCAATAGCTGTTCATTAAAAAAAATTCCATAAAGGGGATATGGGTTTCCATATATTAAGCTTCATAATGACATATGAATATTCAGTTATCTCAAAATATTTATTAAATAGAAAATAAAATTATTTTAAGGGTTATTATTGCACAACTATAGTCTACTTTATAAAAAATGTCTATTTATTGTATGTATGTTTCCTATTTTCATTATGAATATATAATGGGTCACTCTTTTAAAAAGCACTGAGTTCCTTGAATAAAAATTTTTCATATTGACACTCCCTACTTCCTGTTTCTTCCCTTGCATTTATTCAGAGTTTTAGGGAGAAGTTTGAAATTATCAATCAGTAACGTTGTGACCTTTGGGAAATATCAGTTACTCCAAATCATTTAAACAGTTTGAATCACAATTTTAACAGTAATTTTATCAGTTAATTCATTTTTTTAATTTTTTTATTTATTTATATATACTTTACATCATTTCAGTTCTTGGGGGTCACCAACCACCTTCCCTTCCCACCTACTCCAGCTGGTCCCCATTCTCCCCTTGTGCAGTTTCATTTGGTTGACCATATATTAGTGAAGCCATTTGGTTTCTGTCCCTTTCTATCCGGCTCATTTCTGCTAAAATGATTTCTTCTAGGTACAACCAGGTTTCCATAAATTCATCAAATTTGTCATTTTTAATTGATGAGTAATACTCCATTGTGTATATATACCACATCTTTTTCATCCACTCATCTGTTCTGGGGCATTTGGGTTGTTTCCATGACCTTGTAATTATAAATAGTGCTGCAATAAACATCCGAGCACAGGTGTCCTTTTGTACCCACATTGAGGTCTCCTTTGGGTAGATTCCCAGAAGTGCAACTGCTGGGTCAAATGGTAATTCCATTTTCATTAGTTTGAGGGTTCTCCATACTGCTTTCCACAGTGGCTGGATGAGTTTATATTCCCACCAGCAGTGTAAGAGTGTTCCTTTCTCTCCACATCCACGCCAGCACTTGTTGTTGCCTGTTTTTTTGATGTGGGCCATTCTTACTGGTGTAAGGTGGTATCTCATTGTGGTTTTGATTTGCATTTTTCTGATTGCTAGTGATATTTAGCAATTTTTCATGTGTCTGTTGGCCATTTGTATTTCCTTTTTGGAGAAATGTCTTTTTAGTTCTTCTCCCCACTTTTTGATTGGGCATCTTGTTTTCTTTTTGTTTAGTTGTGTGAGTTCCTTGTAGATCAGTGTTATTAATCCCTTATCACTCTTTTGGAGGGCGAAAATTTTTTCCCATTTGGTTGGGCTTCTTTTAGTTTTTTCTGTTTTCTCTTTTGCCATACAGAAGCTTTTTAGTTTGATGAAGTCCCATCTGTTTATGTTTTCCTTCAATTTTTTTGCCTTCTGCAGATGATTCCAGAAAGGGATTTCTGAATTGTACTTCATGGAGGGTTTTGCCTATGTTTTCCTCTATGTATGTTATGGTTTCAGGTCTGATATCTAAGTCTTTTATCCATTTTGAATTAATTTTGTACATGGTGTGAGAGAGATGTCTTGGTCCATTTTTTTGCATGTCTTAGTCCAGTTTTCCCAGCACCATTTGTTGAAGAGACTATCTTTGTTCCAATGTAAGTTTTTCTCTCCTTTGTCAAAGATTAATTGGCTATATGTGTGTGGCTTTATTTCCAGATTCTCAATTTTGTTCCATTGGTCTGATTATCAGTTGTTGTACCAGTACCATGCCATTTTAAGTGTTATGGCTTTGTAGTCTAGCTTGAAGTCTGGAATAGTTAGTCCTCCATTCTCTCTTTTTTTGGAGAGGTTTTTTGATATTCGAGGTCTTTTGTTATTCCATATGAATTTTTGTTCTATCTCTTTAAAGAATGTCATTGGAATTTTTAAAGGGATTGCATTGAATCTGTAGATTGCTTTTGGTAGGATGGCCATTTTGATGATGTTAATTCTTCCCATCCATGGGGAAGGAATGTCTTTCCATTTCCTTGTGTCTTCTTCTATCTCTTTTAGTAGCATTTTTCAAAATGATCTTTATTTTTACTATGATGCCCTGATAGTTTTATAAACAATTTATGCTATTTATTTTATTAGCATAAAATCATTAAATTTGCTTTATGTTTATTGACAAATAGCAATAAATTATATAAAGGAGTAGTTTAACCAACTTGACATATCACCAGTAATGTAAGAATAGTTTTATTATTATTCAAATATTGTGTACTTATAATGGACATTCAGTAAAGAAGAAGTTGAACAAAATGTTATCACAAAATTATTTTCAATCAGTTAATTTTAATAAAATATTTCTTTGATTTATTTGTTTTCTGGTCAAGTGGCCATTGGAAACTACAGATAATTAGAGTTCTTTCCTACTAAGTCTTGTTTTACAGAAAAGAATTATTTTCAATAACTTTTTTAATATCTTTTATTAATAAGGTTTGACATACTTCCTTTGCATGTAAGGTGCTTGTGACTAAAAAAGAAACTTTCTACAAATTAGCTCAGTGTGTCATCTTCAAACACCCAACCACTGCTTGAATGGTACTTACCAGATTCATGACACAGGTAAGGAAGAAACCCTGTATTTAACATTGATTAGCATTGCCATATATAGTTCAGAAAGATATGATCACATGTCTTTAGGTATAAGTAACCAAGGCATCCATCACCATAGTTCATTGTGCCTCCTCCTACCATAACTGTCCACCATTCCCTCTTTAAAGGGTATTGTGTTTAACATGTGTATATATATACACATATATATGTATATGTATATGCATATGTATATGTATATAACCATAAATACACACACATATACAAGGGTACATAAGGTAGGCAGAAAAGATTGAACTCTTGCGCACAAACTAAAGTTATTATTAACCGACAAAATTTCTTGTTTTTTGTGAAAGACTCATTTCTGTTTTTAAGCCCTTTCAACTGATTAAATCAGTTGACATCCAGGTTAATTTTATTTAAAGTCATATTAATCATGGACTATTATCACATCTACAGAGTATTATCACATTAACACCTAAATTACTTGATTTCATCACTGGGGAATCTATCCTCACCAACTGCCACATAAAATTGAGTGCTGCAGTCGGGATAATAGCTGTTACTGGATATATATTGATACCTCGAAAATAAAAAAGTGAACAAATATTCTAGTCTCATTAGGACCCTTAAGCTATGGGATAACATAATAAAATATGTTTATGTAATTTTACTAAAGAGACAAAATGGAACACCATATAATCATATTCCTTTTTATTGTGATATAATTGATCAAAAACAATGTTTTATTTGCCCAATATGATTTGATACATATATATTATGAAATGATTACACTAAGTCTGGTTAACTTTTATCACTACATGCAATTAAATTTGTGTGTATGAGTTTTTAAGTACTATTTTCTTAGCAACATTCAAATATTCAAAATATATTAGCTATAGTTTTCATGTATTTTATACATCCACACATCCAGTAATCATATCTAGGAACTGATAATCTGATACCACATTTAAGTAAGAGCATATGGTATTTATTGCTCTTTGATTTATTTCAGTATAATGTCCTCAAATTTCATTCATATAATTGAAAAAATATATATATATAATGGAACCATTCAAAATGAAATCTATATATATAGATAGATTATATATACCATCATAGATAACATACATGATGGTATATATACACAAGATATTATATATATAAAACTATATCATTATATATATATATATATATACATATATACACAAGATATATTTCCTTTCTCAGTTCTTGGGTTTTTTTAATCATAAATTAAAACTTTTTCCTTCTTTAACAAACTTCTATAGTGCTAAAGAATTCTACCTTTCATACTATGGAATTTGTTATAAATATAAGGGAACCTTAATGTTTACATAGGTAGTTCCCTTTCCTATATATCTCAATTAAAAAGTCCCTTGTCCCTTAAAGATAATTTCATTTTTTAATTTTTTTTGCATATATGTATACACATTATCTATATTACATCATTGTCTGTCCTAGGGTTCTCCCACCATTCTATCACCCATGAACCCTCTTTATCTCTTTATCCTAACCCCTCCCCTGACTCTACTCTCCTCCATCTCTCTTGCTCTATACTTTAATTCTGTTGATAGTTTTAAATTATTCTTGTCCATTTGTTTATTTTCCCTGTGTCCGTCATAAAAATGAGACCATCCCATATTTCTTTTTTTTTTTTTCTGTTTTATTTCCACTAACACAATTCCTTCTAGCTCAAACCATGTTGCTGCAAATAATATAAGTTTGCTTTCTTTGATGGATGAATAATATTCCATTGTGTAAAAAAACCACATCTTTTTTAGCCATTTGTTGGTTTGGGGGCATTTGGGTTGTTTCCATATCCTGCCAGTTGTAAATAGTGCTGCAATAAATATCTGTGTGCATGTCTCTTTTTTAATTAGTGTTTTTGTGTTTTTGTGTCCTTCGAGTAGACTTCTAGTAGTAGAATTGATGGGTAAAATGGTAGTTCTACTTTCAGTTGTTTGAGGGTCTCCCGCACAGACTTCCATAGTGGCTGTGCAAGCTTGCATTCCCACTATTAGTGTAAGTTTCCCTTTTCTCCACATCCAAGCCAGCATTTGCTTTTGTCAAGTTTTGTTTTGTTTTGTTTTCATGAACCATTCTTACTGCTGTAAGATGGTATCTCAGTGTAGCATTGATTTGTATTTCCCTGATTATTAGTGATGTTGAGCATTTTTTTCATATGCCTATTATCTGTTTAAATTTCCTCTTTGGAGAAGTGTCCTTTTAAAATATGGAATGCTTCACAAATTTACATGTCATCCTTGCACAGAGGACATGTTATTCTTCTATGTATCATTCCAATTTTAGTATATGTGCAGCTGAAGCAGACATTAAAGATAATTTTAAATAAATGATATAGGCTTCAAAATTATTTTGCAAACCTTGAAAAAGATTTTTGGTGGCTATTATTTATCTTCTGAACCATTTTCATCTCTTTCTTCACATAGTTTCATTAAAACATAGAACAACTCAAAAGCTTAATATCAATTCCTAAAAAGTCTGGAGTATAAGCTAGGACTATCTTTCCATTAATCTGTTTTGTTTTGATTCTATAAAATAATATGTCTCAGGTATGGATGTTCTGATTTTGCAACAATCTCAATTCTGATCCTTTTCTTCTTTGAAAGAATCTCCAATGGACTGAAAATAATAAAATTCATTGTTATCAAAAAGCACTCCCTTTTTTTGATCAAACAGTGCATTTGTTTGTTCTAAGGCATTTAATGTGCTATGCAAAATTCATCAAAGCTAAGATTTCTGATCACTTTTTTGATTTCTGATCACTTTCCAGTAGTGAGCACCTGCCCACTACTGGAGCACAGCTGTGATTACTGTGGGGTACAAAAACTGGCCAAAAGAATTGCTAGAAAGGAAGAATTGCCAGGCAGGAATTGGAGCTAAGAAATTTTCCATTTCTCAGTGGCAAATGAGGAAGTCTTTATGGTTAGACCATAAAGAAGGTGAAGGGTGGAAATATTAGGTTTGAGTTTGATGGTGGAGAGTATGTTGGGTATTATTTGATAAGGTTCAAAACTAAACCCCATTCTATAAACCCCCATTCTATACCCAGCAGAAAGGTTTGTGAGGCTTAAATAGATAAAAGGAATTGATAAGGTTGCTATAGGAACCAGAGTATAATACTGATTGCTTTGAACCAGGAATTCAGAAACAAGGTCAGTACACATTCTGTGTCAAATGCCAATGCCCAACACCAGACAAAGAACTGACTCTCCTTCAGTCATGAAAATCCCATGAAACATAAAAAAGGGGGTTATAAAAGAGTGTCTTATGTGACCTTCTTAGTCTTGTCTCCTCCAACTCTTAGCAATATATTTCAATAAATGAGTCTTTTCTCTTCTCCATGCTGCCACTGGTGAATTCTTTCTCCCCAACTCCTAGGCCTCACCCAATATTTTTCCCAACTACAGAGAGGCCTTTAAAGTCTTTAAAGGTTTGGTGGTACCTTCCAGTAGAAGAGAGTTTTCTAGGTTTAGTTGAAGTGCTACAGGGAAGTCTTCGGAAACATTATGGAATGGAAATAAGTGGTGCTCCCCCTTCTCCAGTTCGTGGGCAGCCAACTCATGCAATTCAGACTTGGACCTATTGCTACTATGGTCTTGCCTACACTAGTGACATAAAGATTTCAAATCCCAAAGAGAAAGAAAATGACCTGCAGCCCTGTCTTCAGACCTGACCCTCTGGTGCAGCAAGAGAAGAGTGGGGAACACTTACCACAAGCAGCTGGCAGCCTTCAACTGTTCTGTGGGAGATCAGATAGTGAAGGAAGTCAACACAAACCTGTTCTGTGACCTGACTGTCTGAGAGACTTAGACTCTGAGAAATACTTATAGTGAGAACTGAGCAGCAGCACAGGAACAGTGAGAAATTTAAACTAGCAAAATATCAGTTCAGTCTCCTTCCTGCTCAGCTGGAAATGATCATAGCAAGAGTCAACATTTTCATCTCATAACAGCAAAACTGAGGAAACATCCAAAAAGAAGATGACAGCTATGGGTTGAAAAACAATGGATTCATCTCTGGCATAGACAAGTGCCTTGTTCAGTTATGTAAAGGGAAACAATAGTTCTGTTTTGGACTCATCAAGCTCTGCCCCATCTAATGGACTTTTAATTATCTTCTGGAAATCCCAGTTTTATTTAGCAAACATGCTATCCAGAGTAAACCACCTTCATCTCCATTTTCCAGTAACCTTTTGAAAACCAAGGAAAAGGAAGCAGCAACATGTGCAAAGGTGGGAATGAAAAGAATGACGAGGAACCCAGGGTAGTAGTTATTGAAATAAAAGAAGATGATATTTTTACTCCAAATAGTGAGAATTATTTTACAGGAAAGACAATACATTTAAAGAGAATGCTGTGTGTTATCATGCATTTAAGACCATAGCAAATAAGAAAACAAAACTCTTAGTGTAGGCAAACACCAATTTAGGCAAGTATGGCTGAACCTTTTGATTCCATCCAGCATGCAGTATATGCAATAGGCTAAAATAGCATATCATCTGTAAGTCAGACCTACCTTTCAAAGAGAAGAATGCAACCACTCCATCATCCTGTTACCCTGTTACCAAGTTAATTCAGGTAAGAATAAACAAGGATGCAGATGACTTACACAAACTTACAGGGGAGAAAAATATCTTAATACATTTGACCTTGAGGAGCTGCTGCCAAGTTGTTGCTAACCCTGCCAACCCTGATGCTTAGTCACTTTTTCTTCTCTTTGACATTCTAAGAATGTATACATAGCTTGAAACGTTTGTGAGGAAGGTTAATAGGGTAAACAAATCCTTGAATGTTTAGTGTCAATAAATTGTATCCTCTCCTCTTAAGAATGCTTTGAATGTAATTTTTTGGAAGCTTTTTTAGTTCATTTATGAAATGATCACAAGTGACTTCTTAATGAACTGAAATCACTATATGGATTAGGTTTCCAGAGGCTTCTCCTACTCAGGTTTGGGCCTAACCTGAGTAGGCCAGATTAGGCCAGACCCTCCCACAGTGAGTCAGTTCAACCCACCTGGAAACTTCTCTGCTGGGCTGCACTTTTTGTGAGAAGCAATACCTTTCTAGACAAACCATGCTGCCCATCTGTGATAGAGTGCTTTTCCCTTGCTTTCTCTGGTTATTTGAAATCTGGAACATGCATAATAAGTACTCACCCTCAGTGCTCAAGTCATTAGCTGTGATCTGCAGGCCCTGGTCTTGGACCCTGATTAAAACTGCCTTTTATTCTAAATGGAAATGAACAGTTTGTTCTTGGTTGTGAGAGTTTAATTCTCCAGGTGCTGCACCTTCTGCATCCCTTTAGAGACAAATGGAATAGAGGATGATTGCCAGGAATAAGGTTAAAAAGCACAAATTTGGTAGCTTAGAGTTTGTGGAACATTGATGGTAAACCCTTAATAAAAAGTCAAAGTTAAACCATACTAGGAAAGGCAGATTTCTCTTCATTCAGTGACTGTAGCAGGAGGAACTCTGGATCTATAGGTAGATAACTGATGAAGTGGAATTGCAGGAGCTTTTTCAACAGGAACTTCATTCAAGCCAGGAAAAATACAATAAGATTGTGGAAAATAAACTGTCAGCATTACCTTTAACTTTAGATAGCAGTGTAGTTTGCATTTGATACTGAAATTTCCATATTTTATAGGCTAAATTTCAGTATTTGGGTGTATCATTTACAAAGATTAAAGACTAAGACCCCACCTTTTTCCAGCAAGCAGGTTTGGGAGGTTTAAATAGATAAAGGTAATGGATAGGGTTGCTATGGGAACCAGATTATAGGACTGTATATTATAGGACCATGAATTCAGAAATAGGACCAGAACATGTTCCCTGTCAAAGGTCAATGTCCAAGACCAGAAATACCAGCAAAGAACTGACCAAAACTGACTTCCTGTTTCATGAAAAAACCATGAAAATAGGTTATCAATGGAAGCCCCAAATTCTTCTCACTCAAGCCTCTCATGTATCTTTCCCCTGCTTCTCTTAGAGGTGGCACTTCTCTATATTTCAATAAGCCTGCCTTTCTCTGTTGTCTATTCAGTCTCTGGTTGTTTTGGGATATTTGGGTGGCTTCCATGTCCTTGCAATTATGAATAGTGCTGCAGTAAACATCCAAGTATAGGTGTCCCTTTGGACCCATATTGAGGTCTCCTTTGGGTAGATTCCCAGAAGAGTGACTGCTGGGTCAAATGATAGCTCCATTTTTACTAGTTTGAGGGTCCTCCACACTGCTTTCCATAGTGGCTGGGCCAGTCTTCATCTTACCAGTAGTGTAAGAGTGTTCCTTTCTCTCCACATCCACGCCAGCACTTGTTGTTGCCTGTTTTATGGATGTGAGTCATTCTTATTGTGTAAGATGGTACCTCATTGTGGTTTTGATTTGCATTTCCCTGATTGCAAGTTACATTGGGCAGTTTTTCATGTAACTATTGGCCATTTGTATTTTCTCTTTGCAGAAGCATCTTTTTAGTTCTTCTCCCCATTTTTTTGACTGGGCTTCTAAAAACGGTGCTGGGAAAACTGACCAAAAAATGAACCAAGATGCCTATCTAAGACCATGTACAAATATCAACTCAAAATGGATAAAATATTTAGATGTAAGACCTGAGAACAAAAAAATATATAGAGGAAAACTTTGACAAAACTGTCCATAAGTTACAATTCAAAAATCCATTTCTGTATTTTCTGGATACATCCATAACTGGCAAAAAAAAAAAAAAAAAAAAAAAAAAAAAAAAAAAAAAAAAAAAAAAAAAAAAAAAAAAAAAAAAAAAAAAAAAAAAAAAAAAAAAAAAAAAAAAAAAAAAAAAAAGAAGAAGAAGAACAAGTAAGACATAAACAGCTGGGACTACATCAAATTAAAGAGCTTCTGTACAGCAAAAGAGACAATAAACGAAGCAAAAAGAAGCCCAACAGAGTGGCAGAAAAATTTTGCCCTCCACAAAGCTGATAAGAAATTGATAACAAAGATTCATAAAGTACTCACACAGCTTAGCAAACTAAACAAGAAACTCATTCCCATATTTCTCCCCACCACCAATATATCTATTTGGAAGGAAGCACAGCCTTCTCAAAATACCCACACCTTCTCTTCTTAGCTGGGACACCTGAATGAGATGAAGATTTTCATGCTTAAGTGTCCAGTTTTGTTTCTCATAATACTTTAATGTTGGTACTATCCTTCTTGTGGAAAGGCTCAAGAAACATGTTTATTCTAGTCATTAGAACAAAATGTCTTTGAAAAGAGTAGTTGAAATAATTGCACATAGAACAACTGTTTAAAAAAATCTATGATTTTTAGAAGTAAAGGAGGTGGGGAAATTTCTTGAAATGAAGGTAAGTATTTGACTCAACATTTACTGAGATGTTCCTACACTCTTTTATTACATTGGGAGAATGTGGCTCCTGGTGAGACTGTTTGAACCTTAGCTGGGGTGCAATTGGGTTGTGGGCAAACCCACCAATATTTAGGAAAGGGCAGTTATTTTTGCATTTTCTTTTAAAAATTGAGACTATGCAGGAGTTTTTGTACAGATGAATGCAAATTATGGCATTATAATTAAATTGGCCCTGCCTTGCCCTGTGGTTTATTCAGCTGTCACTGAAACAGGCATTTTGTTGCTCCACCTATGACTTCCTGGTTTCTCTAGACCACAAAGGGATAAAGAGGGCTAGGAGTCAGTGACCAAATTTAGAGGATAAGAAAAGGCAATGGAGTATACATAGCAAATGTTTATTAATCTTTATTTGAATCAGAAACAGCAGAGCAAAGCTCCACTTACAGAGAGGGAACTTGAAAATGAATTGCTGTCTATGGGCATTAGGAGACTCCTTTTATTGGTTGGGTTTGTTATTATCTCTTTTGGGAGAGTTGGGGAGACTCAAGCAGCTGCTTTCCCTATGATCTTTGCAGCTTCTGTTCACTGGTTTGGCCTGCTTCTGTACTCTGGAGGACACCACCATCTCTCTTAGCCCTGCCCATTCCCCCCATCTCCATTTCCCTGCAGCTATCTCTTGAACTTGATAATTTCCCCTTTTCATTAGAGAGAAAGAGGACAGACTAAATTTCAGTCTGTTACAGTACAGTCACACATGTCCCTGAGTTCCTATCCACAAGAAGATGACTCACATGGGTAGTGGTCACTTGACATCATTGATTCATTGTTTGTTAGCTTTTGCATGTAGGGAAATCACCATAAAAGGGTACAAAGAGGGCACCATTGGTTACCTTCTAACCTCTAGTTTGTAGCTTCTTAACTTGGTAGATCTATGTAGTTTTCTTTTCCTCTAACATTCCCTGAAAATTCTTGTTGCTAAGATGATCACAGTTACAGTGAAAATTACAGGGGAGATCTAGATATATATACCATGATTCAAAATGTGACATCTTCTTAAAATCACTCATATTTCAGGAACTTGTGGATTATTCCCTTAGTTACATAAAAAGCCAAAGTATGAATTTTACTGTAATGTCAAAATCCATGCATGTGACTACAGATTAGGTGACTTGGACCCAAGGTGCTTAGTTCCCTGTTCTCCCCACAGTAGTAGCAACAACATTCTCATGGATTTGGTTTTATTATTAGAAATCAGGCTTTAAAATGTTTAATGTGAACTAAATACTTTCATTTACAATTTACAAATCTATAAAATATGTCAGACACATGGTATACACTGGGGGGCTGTGCATCTAAATTCAAACCAAATTACGTCACTCTTTAATAAAAACGGAACATCCTGCTGGCCACTTTGTAAATTGCTAAGTATTCACCTCATTCTTTTGGCATTCCTAGTAAGCTGAAAATTGAGTATCATGATGTTTTTATTAGAACTTCAGACTGAAAATGTGTCCCCTTTTTAGATTAGCTTTGATGATGCTTTCCATGGAAGAACAAATCTCACCATTTATGGACTGGTTTTCTTCATAAGGATTATTGTTTACATTTCAGTTTTAAATCTTATTTTGAAATGCTGTATGCCAAAAGTATCTACCTATTCTGGGGGGAGACAAATGAACCTAACATCTACCTTATTGTTAGAATTCAGAGCAAGTTTTTACTGAAAAAGTCATTTTAATTTAGCTTAAGTGACCTGATCTTGAATATTTGCCAGTTTTGTTAATTTATTTTTGCATGTCAGAACAATAAAAATACAAGAAGCAAAGCAGTGAAGCTTCGCAAAGGGGACAACTTTTTACCATGCTCCTGAGTGATAGGAGTAGCCCCTGCAGGTGGCAGTGAGGAATGTATGTGGTCAGTGGCCAGTGACCATGGTCTACTGACACACCATGGTCTAGCTGACACACCACAGCTGCTGTGGAGACATAAGACTCCTCAATAATCAAATGGGTTAATTGTTTGCTTTCTACTTTAAATAGGAAATTGGTTTCTAAAACTAAAATACTTGAATTATCAGATCAGTGTAATTGCAGTTTGTACTAGTTCTTGAGTGACCCCATTGAGGACATGTAATGATCCATGAAATGTGAATAAATTGAAAGTAAACAATAAACAAGTACACAAACCAACAAACATAAAATTAGCCTTTTGCAAAAAGGGGGCCAGAATGAGGAATGGATGATTTTGATTCAATAAAGGAAAGGCAAAATTATGCAATTTAGTTTGAGGGGGTAATTCTTTGATTAGTCTTTCTCTGATAAAAAAAAAAAGACCTATCCAAAATTTCCAGCTATTATTTTTCCAAGAGAAGAGTTTTTACTTTAAAGATAATTTTTTTTTTTTGTTTGTTTGTTTGTTTGTTTTTATCAGATCAATATTGGAAATCTCAACATTGTGCTCAAGGTTACTTTTTAAGTTTTCATAGATTCATACTTTTTAAAATCACAATGTTTAAGCAATCAATTTGTTCAATCAGCTTGTCTTAAATGCATTGCTAAGGGGAATTCATCAGGCACGTACACATCCTCTACCATTAAAAAGATTTCTATTCAGATAGAAAATTCATATGTACATAGAATAATTCGAGAGTAAAAATAACACATACTATTAAAGTCAATTAAAAAGACCCTAGTAGTTTTCAGGAGTGGGAGTTAGCAAGTTAGATTATGTGAAAGACTTCCATTGGAAATGTTGTTCAATTTAAATATCAATTTTAAAGACAAGTGAAAATTATTTACCAAGGAAAAGTAAGTCTAAGAGAGATATTTTAAGACATAGAAAAAAACCATGTACAAAATCCTACATCTATAAAAGTACATTTACCAAAATATAATCCAAGATTAGAATATAGAATTTAGAGGTTAGAAAATGATTGGTCCTAGCAGGAAACACAGTAAGTCCTAATGATTGTAAATGTAAAGCATATTATATTTCTTGATGATCAATTTATACTTTATGATAAATATAATTTCTTAAATTTGCAGTATCTATACTTGTGTATCCATATCCGGACCTCTTGTACCTCCTCATGTCTAGGAACATTTGTTCACCTAACCTCAAAGGTATGATCCCAGAGTAATTACTTACACTGTGCCATAACCAACTGAATTACCTCTAAAACTCAATTTCAAGCTTTATGATCTCTAAACAATCATGTACTTTCTAGGTCACTGATTATATTATTCCTAATTTTAAAAAATGTATATTCCAACTTAAGCATCCAGTCCACTTACCTGATATTTTTACTCTGAACATTTAAAAAAAAAATTGCCACGTAGATTCACTATTCAATATAATTAGCATCTGAAAAACAGCAATAGTTCTTTTGATTTCTTTCCCTTATATTTTCTTCTTAGATTGGTCAGGGTAGTTCAATTTTATAATTTCAATTTTTTATAATTCCAATTTTATAATAACATTACTGTCAAATCAATCTCTTCATTAGTTCCCACCCCTGACTTAAATAATAATATTCCAATCAATAAACACATATTTACTCTTTGCAATTGTTAAATTCCTGCCACAAGTCCAGATTTCAAACTGGCAAAATCTCCCCATCCATAGCATCAGCAGCTATAACAGAGAGGAAAGGGAATTATTCTGTCTCTTACAGTTTTATCCAGAAGTAACACATGTCAAGATTGTTTACATATCGAAAAATAAACAAGTCAGAGGATTGCACTTATATCCAACGGGTGCACAAGCGCAATCTTATTAGATACCCAGGAGGGAAGAAAATTAATAGTCCTAATGAGTAACACCTTTGACTAAATCTAGCTTTGCTCAAAAATTAAGTAGTTGCCCATTTCTCTTCAACATAAGGACTGAACATTTCCAGGAAAACAGAAAGAAACAGAAACTCCAAGACTCACTTTTCTCACTTAATTTTTTTACAACACATAAAAATATGCACTTAACATGTTGTAGTAATTCTGTTACACTTTCTTAAAGTGTATCACTCCCCATTCTGTAAAATAAATATTAGAAATCTCTTATAACTCAAATTCCAGTCTCCATTTGTCTCTGATGATGTTCTAATTAGTAGAAACAAACATAGGATCTAGATTCATATCTAGCATTTGTAACCTCTCTTACTGATATAATGACCAACTTATGAATCCATGAAGCCTAAACACTGTATGTTGTACACTGACCCCTAAAACTTAGGAAGAAGGATTCTTCATTATGTCTGTCTTTCAATTTCCTTATCCTCTTAGATCAACTAAGGAGCTTTACCATCTATTAGTATATAACACAGTATCAAAAAATAATTTAACAAAAATCAGCAAAAATTCTCTTCACTGCCAACAAATTGTCTTTGTATCTTCCTTTATCAAAACAAAGCTTTACATAATTACTCTAGAGGTGCCCAAACATCTTTCTTCCTATTATTTTTACAACCCACCATGGTTTGTTCTTTCCCTTTATTGCAGGTCATTCTTCTTGTCAAACTTTTGACTTCCTTGTGCCAATTCTCATCATACTTGACTTCTCTGGCCACCTGGGTTATCAGATGACTTCATTTGTTTTCCAGATTCCCCCATGTCTGAATGACTTCTCTATCATCCATGTCTCATATACTACCTACTGAATCTACGGTAATTTACTTCTGACTAACCTTTTCTAGTTTTTGGTGGTATACTTTCACAATAAACTCTCTACTCAGCAATCAAAAAAAAATGAAGATAATATTTAAACTATCTCCAATTGTGTTTGTTTTAATTATATTTTTAATTGACTGCACACACACACACACACACACACACACATTACATGATTTCCAAACCTGAGGTTCTCCCACCACTTTATCACCAATGAACCATTATCTTAATCTCGTATGCTCAATTTTATCCCCTCCCCCTCTCTTGCTCTGTGCTATCATACTTCTGTTATTTTAAAATTTTCCTTGTCATTTTATTTGGTTGTTTCCCCTATATCCCGCATATAGTTGAAATCATCCAGTATTTATCTTTCTGGCTTATTTCTGCTAACATGATTATTACTACATCCATCCATGTTATCAGAATATATCAAATCTGTCTTTTTTGACTGATGAAATTCCATAGTATACAAAGACCACAAAATTCTGAGCCATTCATCTGTTTTGGTGGTATTTGGTTTGTTTCCATATCCTTGTTATTGTAAATAGTGCTGCAATAAACACCTGAATACAAGTGCCCTTATAAATTTTGTTTTGGTGTCCTTTGGTTAGATTCTCAGAAGTAGGATTGCTGGATCTAATGGTAGTTCCCTTTCACCAGTTTGAGGGTTCTCCATACAGCTTTTCACAGTGGCTGCAGTTTGCAATCCCACCAAGCAGTGTAAAAGTGTTCCTGTTTCTCCACAACCACACCAGCACTTATTGTTGCCCATTTTTTTTGATATGGACCACTCTTATTGATGTGAGATGGTATCTAATTGTAATTTTAATTTGCATTTCCATGATAAGTGATGCAGAGCATTTTTTCATATGCTTATTGGCCATTTGTATTTTGTCTCATTTAAGCTCTTCTCCCAGTTTTTGAACAGCTTTTCACTTCACTTTTCTTAAGTTGTGTGAGTTCTTCGTGGATCTTTGATATCAGAACCCTGTCAGTTGAGAGAAGTGCAAACATTTTTTCTCATTTGGTTGGGTGCCTTTTTGGTTATTGTCTCTTTTGCTGTACAGAAGCTTTTACGCTTCATAATAGTCCCAGAAGTTTATGTTTTTCTTAATTTTCCTTGCTTGTATAGATATTTCTTAGAAGATGTTTCTAAGTGGAGTGTTTTGTCTATGTTTTCTTCTACATATTTTATGGTGTAGGTCTTATTTCCACAGCTTTTATCCATTTTGAGTTGATTTTTGTGTATGGTGAGAGGAAATAGTCTAGATTCATTCTTTTGTATGTAGCAGTCCAGTTTTTCCAGCATCATTTATTGGAGAAACTGTGTTTGTTCCATTATATGTTTGTTTTTTTCCCCATGTTGTAAATTAGTTGGTCATATTAGTTGATCAAACTTGTGGCTTCATTTCTGGACTTTCAATTCTGTTCCATTGATCTGTATGTCTGTTTTTATTCCAGAGCCATGCTGTCTTAATTATTATGACATTATACTAATATAAAATTATATATATATATATTTGTGGTGTACAGTCTAGGAGTGCAATCCTACCATTCTCTTTGCTTTTGGTTAGGAGTATTTCCAATTTTGAATGTCACATATGTTTATGCACTTGGCTATCTCTAGCAAAATATTTTCATTAAATATTTTAAATGAAGACATTTAAATTATTACTCCTGGAATTGTCTAAAGTGAAAGAAAAAAATCAATTCTGTAGCTAAGTTTAACAAGTTCATAAAAGAACTTCTGATATCTAATATTCTATAATCTATTCTCTGCATCATTTTTGCTTTTTTTTTTGATTCAGTAGGTAGATTCATTTGCATTATCATCAAAATCTAACACTAGATTTCTCCTTAATCATAGTCGTGAATCAATTCATCAAAAAGTCTTGATGACTCTACCCCAAACTATACATATATGTTACTCTGGACGGCTCATTGGGGTACCATGATCATTTTACTAATTGATCACAAAAATTAGATTATTTAACCTCTTTCATCTACTGTTGTGCCCTATAGTAGACAGTATACATAATAAAATATGATATTCCTCTGTTAATATTTTACAATATATTTTCATCCTAAATTCAACAAAATTCTAATTATAAAAATTTCCTACATTTTATTTGACCACTGTTCTTTTTGATTAATGGAACAGAAAAAACTGGACTTAGATACTAAGGAGAATGATGCAACCTGGAAATAAAATCTTAAAACACAATTTGAAATAGAAAATCTTCACACTAATTTTTAGGTATATGTTTTCAGAGTTTGCAAATTCACAATAATTAAGCTGGTCATGATGGTGCATGCCTGTAAGCGGCAGCCTAGGAAGCCGCGACCAGTGCCAGGGATCGCAGTTCAAGTCCCGCTGGGGGCACATAGCGAGACCTAGTTCCAAAAAATAAAGTTGAGCATGGTGGTGCACGCCTGTAATCCCAGCTACCTAGGAAACTGAGCCTGGAGATTGTTTGAGTCTGTGGTACCCCAGGCAATGTAAGCCTACAGTTCGATGGGCAAAAATAGCAAGACCTAGTCTAAAAAAAAAAAAAAAAATCTTAATAATGAGTTTCAGTTTTCTTTATTGTCTTTATTTAGCTTTTCCCTAGGCCCATTTCTGACTCAGAAAATTATAAATGTCTAAAATAATATTTTAATAAACAAACCGACAAACTTAGTCCTTAGTATTGGGATATTTTAGATAGCTAAATTGGTAGGTTGAGCTGAATGTATTACTAACTTAAGGTATTTTCTTTGTTTCTTTTTTTAAACTAAAATTTTATGGTAGCCGGGCATGGTGGTGCATGCCTGTAGGTGGCAGCCTAGGAAGCCATGACCAGGGCCAGTGATCGTGGTTCGAGTCCTACCAGGACTCGCACATTGTGAGACCTAGTCCCCCAAAAACAGCTGGGCATGGTGGTGTGCGCCTACAACCCCAGCTACCTGGGAAGCTGAGGCTGGGGGTTGCTTGAGTCTGTGGTACACTGAGCAACGTGAGCCTGTGGTTCCATGGGCAAAAATAGCGAGACCTCAAAAAAAAAAAAAAAAAAAAAGCTAATGCTCTAGTATTTCTCCCATTAACAGGAATGGAGACAGGAGGAAGTGGTCAGAGATAGCGGAAAAAGCAAAGGAAGAAGGACAATATCCTTGATAATAATAATTAGTGTATTAAAAATAACAATGGTGGGTATAGAATGGAAAAAGAAAATCCATTCTTCTTTCTTCATCACCTTAACTTCCAAATCCTGGGTAACAAAAAGAAACTAATAAAACCTAACCTATAATTTACCGTTCACAGCTCTCTTTCATCATTTTTCAACTTTCTCCCCTTTATACATTAGAGACAAATAAATTAACAATAAACACAAGTATTCTCCTAATTGGGTAGATCTAGCCTGCTGGAAATAGCTATGCCAGAATGTATCCTAGTTGAGTGGCTCCTTCTTTGTAATAAAGCTGTCAGGGCTGACATCCTCAGGATTCATGGTCTTCTCCTTCCTCCTTCTTGAGCACTGTGAGGGGATTATGCAGATAAGTCACAACACTGTCTGCCTAGGAAACCTTGTCTTGTGTGCTTGGCATACTCTGAATTTATTTCTACCCCACTGAATATCCTCAGCCCAGAACTGCATCTAGGGAATAAACACCTTAACAAAGCTGTTTAGCAGTTCTACTAAATGCTTTTGGCAAGCACAAACTTTTGAATGGATAGGGCAAAGTTTTCACTCTCACACTATTCTCTTTTTATTCAAGTCTCTCTCTTTTTCTTCCTCCTCCTCTGATCTCTTTTCTCAATTCCTTCTTTAAATCTATTTCTCTTTCTGATTCTCCCTTTTAAAACTTGAAGTCTTTGTTTAATTATATGTAAATATTAGGTTAATTTATTTGCTGTCTTTTCCTTACAGTGAGAAACAAGAACAGAGAAGAAAGATGTTGGGAATGGGGAGTTAGTTACCCAATAATCATTAGTCCATTCCAAATCATGAAAGGTCTTACATTGTGGTTCAGAATTTAAATTTTATTCTGAGTGTGATAGATAGAAATTTTTTGTATAATTTTGAGTAGAAAACATAATTTGATTTTTATTTAAAATGATCAAGTTTGGATAAGTATGTGAAAAAAAAAAAAAGAGTGTAGTGGTTAGAGGTTAGAGGTTAGAGGTTAGTAGTAGAGTGGAAGAAGAGAAATAAGCCAGAATGCTAATGTAGGAATCCAACATAGACAAGATTCCTGCTGGAGCTAAAGTGCTAATCTTTTTGTCAATCTGTCTTATCTTTCTTTCTTTTCATTCAAATCATTCAAATAATTAAATATATTATGGATAAATTTCTTATTTTTTTCTTTTTCTTTCTTTCTTTTTTTTTTTTTTTTGAGAAGCAAAGCCACCATATGTGGGTGTAAAAGTCACCATTTATCTCTCAATATTTCACTGTAGATGCTATACAATTTTGGGTATTTTTAACAGGCTTATGGAGTTTGGAGTTCACTGGAGTACTTAAATTTGCAACAATTTTCTCAGCATTTCTTAGAAATTGCAAAGAGCTATACAAACTAAATCTTTCCCTGAAGATAAGGACTTCAGTTTAAAAGAGGTTCTCAAGTTTTCTCCAGTGAAAAAATCAGACATTGAAGTCACAGTACTCAGTCGAACTTTGTATTTAATCTTTGTTTTACAGTATAGTTAACCACTTTAAATGCCCCTGATAGAAGCAGTCTATAGGAATGAATGGAATCTTACTTGCAGTGGTTTTGCCTAACTGAGCCGTGCAGTGGAATTCTGTGAATTCCTCTTTTTCTAACAGAAGATAATTGTCTATGAAGTCATTATTCCATTTGTAAATACCCAGCATATTTTTTTCACATGCCTGGAAATGATAATGCATCAAACATATGTTATAAATCAGAGTTTTGCTTGTAGTCATACCGGATGACATAAGTAAATTTACCACCAAGATAAACTGTGAACTAATATGTGAATGATCACTAATCATAATATATGAATAATCTGTTCTTTTATAGTTAAGATTTTCAAAAAAAAATTTTTTATTTCTATCTGATCAGGACTTCTTTAGCTATTAAGCAATGAATCAAAATTAGCCAGATCTTACATAATGCCTATTTAAGACTTATAAATTAAATTAGTCTTATATTTTAAGACTACAAATTAAGGTTAGCCAACATAATTTGATTCAATCTGTATTTATAGGGAGATTATGAAGTAATTTACCACATGTAAAGAAAATAAGTATAATTTAAGATTTTATGTCAGCAGATTTAAAAAAATACAATAAAAGATGCATCAGGATAGATACAGAATTACATGAATTTTCATAGTATCCCTCATTGAATGAGGGAAATGTTTCTTTATGCCTAAAAATAATATTCTATACTCTGAATATCTCTTAAATTCTAGAATCAGCAGGGTTCAATCTTTCTTTTTTTGTCACTTTTCCTCTCACAAAAATTGAACTACTTAACTATGTATCTATCACTAAACCTATTCACCTTCCTGAGTCAAAGCAGGTATTTAAAGTAGCAGTGTATCTTTTCAGATTTTTTTTTTGCAGGTAACTTATTATTTGATTTACTTATGTTTAAAAACATTGTATGTGGCCTTTTTTATTTTTTCTATCACCAACCCTTATATTTTCTTGCCTCATTCCCACTTCTCTCTCTCTTAATATCACAGTCCTCACAGTCTCATTTTTTCCTTTTTAATTGAGATACAATTTATATATATAACATAATGTTATATGTACATCATGGGGTTTACAACAAACTAATATTTTGCATATATTGCAAAATGATCACCAAAAAGTCTATTTAAAATCCACTACTATATAGTTACTTTCTTTTTTTGTGATGAGAACTTTTAAGATCATTTCTTTCAGCAACTTTCAAATGCCTGGGTTTTTGTGTTGCTTTTTTTTCAACTTTTTTGTATTCAAAATAATTTCTACAATTATAAGCATTTTTATTTACAGTTTCACTTACAGTCCAGAGCAAGGAAAAACTACTAACCAGAAAAATTATACTCCGTACTCTTTGTAGTTAATGTCTATGAACGGTTACTGAAAAGCCGTCCTTTATGAATGAAATCCTCATGAAGTGCTAACTCATTTGGGGAGCAGTTTTTTTCATTGAGGTAACATTGACATTTCACATTACTCTCTAATGTAATACATAATTCAACATCTACAAACCCCATAAGATGATCACTGCAATAAGCCCAGCTACAGTTTATCATCATTAAATATTACTGTTCTGGCCCCTTCACCAGATGTAATGCACAACATAATGACTGAACTTAGTGGTATTTTAGAGAGTGGCTCTTTCAGTAGTTGAGGTTTACTCCTTAAGCAAAATATCTTCTTGGAATCAGAACAGTCATGTCACACTTAAACTTACACACTTACAGTTTAGAAGATTCACACTAGTCAAACTGTTTGTTGGAAGTGACTCATAGTAAGTAGTTACATCCTCTGATCAGTCAAGATATATTCTTGCAGGACTCTGGGTCTTCAAGTCAGCCCTGGGAAAACTCAGAATGAACAGGACTAGCAGGTCCCAGAGTCGTAAGTAATTTATCCCATAAGATAATTCAACTGCTGATTTGGGTATGCAAATGTGAACAGTATTGCTGATCCATCTGGATATATGGATTTTATGCTCTTGTTCGGGAAAAAATTAATCTTAAGGAAATAAAAACCTATTGTTTCTATTACTTGCTATATAGTCACTGTGTTTTTCAAAACAGAACCATTGAAGAATGTTATCTATAATGACTATTGCATGGTGAAGTCACAGCATAAGCTGACTTCATTTAGATTTGAGGTCTTCATGGCCAACTTTATGGTCCTTATTAGTCTACATTTTGAACTCTGGTAATTAGCAAGGATGTAGCTGAAAAGCAGTCAGGAAAACCTGTATTATTGGATTATTCCCCATAAGAACAATTCTATGCTGTGTCTTGAACTTTGAATATGTTTCTTGCCTCCATTGTTTGAATTATTTTGTGAATTGGATATAAAACATTGCTGACAATAAAGAAAACCTGATCTGCAAATATTGAGATACACCAGGAGAAAGTAAATATAGAATCTGGACTTTACATGATCAAAATGACAAAGTATAAAATGTGAAATTTCAATAAATCAGCCATCTTTGAGAACTATACCTACTGCAAAAATGAAATACAATTTAATGATGTACTCTAAGCTGTTAATAAAACATGTTGAAATCTTGAATTTAATTGTTTCCTTTTATTACAAGTTTTTTAATGAACTATTTTATTTTTTCTACACTCAAAAATAGGTATATATTCCCAGTTCATGTGAGAGTTTAGTTGGAATTTTCATTTTTGTCTTATGTATCCAACAATGCATTCTTAAAGAACTATGATGAGATAATGGAAAACAATGCTTTGAGAAATTTACCTATAGCTTTCCTTTTAGTTAAAAATTCTATCACTTTGCATTGTTCTCTTTGTAACAAGATTTTGAAAGAGAATTTAAAAAAAAAATAAGCAGGACACCAACCCTAAAATCAAATTCACAGGGATCTTTCCAGGGCTTGTAAAGAACTGGTGCAAGTAATCAATATTAGTCCTTCTTGCACTGAACAAAAATCAAGTAAAATAAATTCAAAGCAAACAGCACACAAGTTTATCTTTTTATTTGGGGTGGGGGAAGGGAACATTAGGCTTTTCAATATGTTTCTTTAAAGTTAGAATTATTCTTTGCAGTAGAATGATATGGATAAAAAATAAACTAATTTTAGTAAAAGGACATCTCTAGCTGCATTAATTGTGATATATTAACAAAAACAAAATATAAACTGTAACTTTCCTCATTAAATGTCTCTAAAAGTAGGCAGTACATTAGTAATTGCTAGCAACATATCTACATTAAAATGTTGTATACATTATATATGTTTACACAATGTACACTGCATAAATATTATTGATTGTATACATACTAACACTAATCATTCTATTTAATATTTAATGCAATTATAATACATAAAATAAGATCATAGTATCTGACAGACCTCAATATAGTTAATACTAACTTAAAGAATAATATTCTTAAGTTAAAGTGGGTTTTGATTTATAGAAGAGTTAATTAAACTGTCTTAAACAGGACTTCAAAAAAATTGGGGTTGAGAAAATTTATTAACAGTCAACAATTTTTTATGAAGTTAATATGCCTTATATCAGAGTTTTGTCAAAGTTGTAGATACAAGATTAATAAAGTAACTTGTAATATATCATAGATATGTTGGTAACACAAAAGCATATCTGTCTATAAGAATATATTTCATGAAGTTTTAATGTGACACTGAAGAAAGAGTTGTTTATTACCAAAGAATTATAAAGAATAGAGACAGAATCACTACACAGAAAAGAAATTAAACATATATAAATATTGAAATTATAAAAAATAAAATAGCATTAACAACAAAAATGGTGAACTTAAAGGATAGCAGTAATGAGAAGATTTTAGTGCATCAGCAAAACTAGATAAGGTGAACAGGTAAGAATGGGTTATTTGTATCTTCTCTAAGACAAGTCTCTGAGATAAAGATCAGAGACGGCCTTATTTTTAAGAGACAGTAAGTATCTGTTATTAAATAATTTATTAATTTTCTGGTAAGCTTTTCAGAAGAAATAATAAGTAAGTAATTATATAGAAGGAAAAGGTAGATCTAATTAAGTTATTAAATTTGACTAAAACAAATGAACAAAAATTATGACCAAATACAAAATTAGAGACATATCATTTTTAAATAAAATAAACTATGTCCATAATCACTCACAGATACCTGCCACATAGAGAAAGTGAAACTATTGAACATAGTCTTTCATCTTCCTTCTTCCTTTAGACTACCCTTCTTTCTGTTATTGTTAACCACTGTGGATAATTCTTTGCTTGGACACTGAGATTCATTCCTAGCTAATATTTAAGAATCCTATCTAATGTTTCCTAGAGTTTATCATTTTTCTTTTACATTTATAAATCAGACACAAGACTAATATAGTGATATAATATAGAATTTAAATTTGTATTACATTAACTTGATTTTCTTAAATTCACAAAATCTTCAAAATGATTAAGTAGAAGAAATAGTTGTTGGTTTCTATTGTTCTTGTACTTAACCATTTTGAAATAAGTTTCAGAGCTATTGAAAGGGATATTTTTTCTTTCAATAACTATAGTGAAGCCAATCCTGTATTATATGTATTACAATGAAGTTCATCTAAATTTCTCCCCAATATGAATATATAGTGATATTGAATGGAAAGTAGTATAATACATAAAATTGTTACAGTCTTTGAAATGAACTGAATTTAATAGAGATTTTGTTTTACTTCGATAAACTGTACAATTAGAAATGAGGTAATTCAGTGCAAAAATATATTTTAAAAAGTAGCAATTGAATAATTTACATGCTTCTCTTTGAAGAACAATGAATGCATATTAGAGAACCTATTTTAAAAGTTTTTAAAGAGTATATTTTTGGGAGTAAAAAGTATTATTTAAGTTATTCTTACATTGTGTGGGGAAGTTAGATTTTCTTCAGAATTTACAATGATTTAGAGTTACTAACATTATCTTTCCAAGGAAATCTGAAATATAACATGAACCCGGGGGAAGGAACCCACCTGGAGTTAACGGCGCCCATCCCAAAGTCCGGAGAGCGGACTGAGGCTCTCGCGGACAAAAGAATCAGCTGCAAAGGGGACTCCTACCCTGCTGAGAGGAGCAGGTAGCCCTCCAGCACCTGGGGGAGGAGACCACGCAAGACAGATAGGCTACCCTACCTGGAGCAGCCTGTGGCGTCTCCCGGTTGTCACGGAAACAGCCTGGGAGGGAGGCAGTCTGGCCATTTGCATCTGTATGGACCCTGGTTATTCAGCCTAACTTTAGCTCGGACTGAGTTGCTAAAGGGGGTGGGGAAAGAACCCACCTGGAGTTAACGGTGCCCATCCCAAAGCCCAAAAGCTCCAGCACCGCTACACGGCACTGGCGCAAACTCAGAAAACAAGGACATTCACTACCAAAACCACATAGGTAACATTAAATACAACTGTATAGGCTTCAACATGCCTACTACTAGAGCAGTAGTCACCCAATACGTAGAGCAGATCTGAAAGGAAAACACAGGAAAAAGGAAGAACACAAACACCCAAGCAAGCCCTAAGAAAAATAACTCACCACCTAAGGATAAACAATTTGAAAAAAACAACATGGATGACATTGAAGAAATGCTCCATATGTCAGACAAATAATTCAGAATCAATGTGATAAAAGCACTCAACGAGGCCAAGGAAGAGGGGGAACAAAGGTAAAGCAAAAGAAGAGAAGCTCTCAATGAATTAAGAGAAGTAGTAGAAAAATATAAAAAAGAATGCAGCAAAATGAACAATATCATCAACGAACAGAAAAACAAAATCAAAACTCTAAATAAGAAACTGCAGGAGTTGCAAGGAATAAGAGGAACAACAGAAGAACTCAAAAATGCTGGGAAGAGTCAGGAAAGCAGACTAGAAGAAATAGAAGAAAGAATCAGCACACTAGAGGATACAGAAGTAGAAAGAATGAAGAAAGAGAGAGAAAGGCAAAGTAAGAAAACAGAAGAAATAATCAGAGTTCTCTCAGATACCCTAAAGAAAACAAATATAAGAGTAATTGGAATACCAGAA
>PVHY01008617.1:0-60596 GCA_004024945.1 Uropsilus gracilis
TGCCCGCCTTCTCCTGCTTCGAGATGGTGTCCGGGGCCGCCGCCCCCAGCGCCGCTGCCGCCGCCGCCGCCGCCGCCGCCGGCCCGCCTGCCGGGTCCTGCAAGCCGCCGCTGCCGCCGCACTACACGTCGACGGCGCAGATCACCGTGCGGGCCCTGGGCGCCGACCGGCTCCTGCTGCACGGCCCGGAGCCCGGCGCCGCCGCGCCCGCCGCCCCGCGCGGCCGCTGCCTCCTGCTGGCCCCGGCGCCCGGCGCCCCGGTGCCGCCACGGCGGGGCTCCTCGGCCTGGCTCCTGGGGGAGCTGCTGCGGCCCGACTGCCCGGAGCCCGCGGGCTTGGACGCGGCCCGGGAGGGGCCGGACAGAAACTTCCGACTGGGCGAGCACCGCCAGGCCCTGGCGGCCGCCAAGCACCGAGGACCCGTGCCACCTCCGGGCAGCCCCGAGCCCAGTCCCGGCCCGTGGGGCGAGGAGCACCCAGTGGACAGAAGCCTTCGGGGCTGGGAGAGGGTGAGCGACCCTCCCGGCGCGAACGAGGCGCGGCGGCCCGACCCGGAGGCCGAGGCGCCCCCGGCCAAGAGCGGAGAAGTGGCCCCGAGCGGCGCGGCCGAGGCTGTGGTCGTCTCCCGGTCGGATCCCAGAGATGAGAAACTGGCTCTGTACCTGGCAGAGGTGGAGAGGCAGGACAAGTACCTGCGACAGAGGAGTAAGTACCGGTTTCATATCATTCCCGACGGCAACTGCCTCTACCGTGCGGTCAGCAAGACGGTGTATGGGGACCAGAGCCTGCACCGAGAGCTGAGGGAGCAGACGGTGCACTACATCGCCGACCACCTCGACCACTTCAGTCCCTTGATCGAGGGCGACGTCGGGGAGTTTATCGTTGCTGCTGCGCAGGACGGAGCGTGGGCCGGGTATCCGGAATTGCTGGCCATGGGGCAGATGCTGAATGTGAATATACATTTAACTACTGGAGGGCGGTTGGAGAGCCCCACCGTGTCTACCATGATTCACTATTTGGGCCCAGAGGATTCCCTAAGGCCTAGTATTTGGCTCAGTTGGCTCAGTAATGGACATTATGATGCGGTCTTTGATCACTGTTACCCTAATCCGGAGTATGACAATTGGTGCAAACAAACCCAAGTGCAAAGGAAACGCGATGAAGAGCTTGCCAAATCCATGGCCATCTCCCTATCCAAAATGTACATTGAACAAAATGCATGCTCTTGAAACGTCTGAAAGCCTACACCCTGGGGAAATGGCATACATAGTGTTTGGAGAACTGTAGGAACTCTAATCAGGGTAATAGCACTTTTAAACTTCCTAGTAGATTTACTGTAGGTGTAATGCCTTAATCATTTTTTTGAATGTTTTCTCAAAGCTGAAGGTTGCTGGGCACCTAAATGATGTTTCATGATAGCTTTGGGTGGTCCTACTGCTATTTATAATTTGCTGTATAAAGTTAGCACTACTTAATTTGCAAGCTAATTTCTCACAGTATAAATTTGTTCATTCCTGGTAATCTATTTTCTATAAAATTGTATTTTTGCACAACATTTTTAAAAATTGATGTACCTTCATCGATGACATGTTCCATTTCGAGAAACCGCTTTCAGCATAAATCCAGAGAAGTGCTTTATGAAGTTTATTATTTTGAACAGTTTGTGAAATGCAGTTCTTTTATGTTGTTGAATTTGAATTTTTAATTATTTCAAGTGGATATTGATACATCTGTTAACAGTTGATTGACCCATTCCATTTTGATGAAGTAGACTTGTTGCTTTGGAAACATTATTTTTCTAGAAATGGTCAATCTTTTAAAGAGAAATACGGGAATGTTATGGGAAAGAATTTTTTCCCTCATTTTTAATAAGGGGATAGTACCAGCTCTTGAATTAAAGTCTTGATATTTGCTGATGGCAGAGGGATTATTCTGTCTTCCCATTCATGTTTAGGGTAGATTGTCTGGTGCTCTCAATTAGGTTTTATTTAAATTTGTCATTTTGCTGTAAAAGAATTTTAATGTGATATAAAACTTTATAAGACAAACCTCCTGCTTTATATAGCTTCTTGGTTTCCATCGAGAGACTTGAAAAATAATAGCGTAAATGCCTTGAACCAACCTTGGCAATTACAGCAGGAAAGCACCATCTTTAATATTCTGTTCCTTTTAAATTCAGAAGTCAAATTATTATTGCCCTGTATTATGTAAAAATAAAAATACCTGTAAACAGTTTATATGGTTTGCTGGGTCAAACAATGTTTCCATCTAAAATCTCTTTCATTTCCACTTTAACTACTTTTAGTCGTATTTATTAAGTAATGCAGTTTGTACTTTTTTATTTTGTAACATTTTGTGATTTTTTTTGTACAATACTGTATTTGTATTATAGAGCAATTCTCAGCTGATGGGATGAATGAATAAAAGGCATAATTTTACAGTGTCTTTTTGGCTTAAATGGATTGTGAATTCTAAAGTGATGTCTGTAAGAATCTGAAATGTACACAATTTTTTTATATTTTACATAAAGATGTCACAGAATTATGAGATTGGTTAAGTTCTTCCATGAACAGGATAGAGAAATCATAAGTAATTTCAAAGATCATCTCAATGCAACATAATTTAAAGGTGAAATAACTCAAGAAAGTGCGCTCATTATTTCTAATTATAATTCCTTTCTAAAACTCTAGACATACCTATTGGTGAGTGAATAGGGAGGTGCTTGTGTTGTGTTAACCAGCACAATCTTGATTAAATACTGTCTTCCCCTCTATCAACATAGATGTTACTGTTTTAAACAGTAACCAAAGCAGCATCCTAATTTTTATTTATTCTGTTCTCTTCTGCTATGGGAATCTTAAGAGTCACCAGATTTAGTTAAGGCGTTCACTGGTATATAATAATGCTGGATATTTACATTGTTGTTTATTGCAGACTAAAATTGCCAGTTTGGATTTTTTACTTTGCAGTTGATTAGATGTCATGGTTGTAGATACAAATTTGAGTTTTTTGCTTAACCACTTTGTCAAAATACCATTGGTTTTCAAAGACATTTTCTCAAAAGTTTACTAATGCACCTCTTTTTTAGATTATGATAAACTCTAATTTTGCTGTCACATAACTTGGGGAGAAAAATTCTTTTGTTTCAATTAACTTGGTTAAAGAAGATTCTTGCTTTATTTAGAGGTATATGGCATTTAAGAATGCTTAGCATTTGTACAAAAGATGAGACTAATTGTATTTAAGTTCCTAAAATACTAAAATTTCTTTGGGAATATACTCCTTTCCCCATAAAACGTGATGAGGGACATAAAATCTGCAAGTAAACTCCGCTGGTGTTTTTAGGTAAATTACTGTGAAAATCAGACTGTTAACTTGAAAATTAAAGTGATACATAGATGAAAACCATGACAAATACTGATGTGATTTTTTTTTATGAATTGCATTTAAAAACAAAAGTGATCATAATGTTTTGAGATTATGGCAAAAATCTTAATTTCTTGAACCTTTTCATTTTATAACTCAAACAGATACACTCAGTATATTGGGTTAAGTCACTATTGCTAAGCAGCACAAAGGCATGAATATATAATACTTTCGAAGTATTAAACTTGTAATCTGTATGCTTGATATGGAACTTGTAATTTTCTAAGCTTGTAATCTGTATACTTGATATGGAAATTTTAAATTAGGTGGAAACTCTTCTCATTTTATTGGTGAGAGGAAATGCCTTAGGATCCCTCAAACATCAGAATTGATTAACTTTAGCTTAGGTAAATACTATGTTGCAATGTTTTCATAATTTTTATAGTGGAAAAGGCTCAAGATACTATCACTGATATATTTTTATGTGTTTTACTTCTTTTACTAAAAGATGAGGAAGTTAAACTATAGAGTAATTTGGCCATCGTATTAAATGTGTAAGCTCAAAACTATTTGAAATATGTAGCATGTTCATATTTAACATGGTTTTATCTGTCACATATAATCAGACCTTACTAGAGTGTCTATAATGATCTTAAGAGGCACTGAGATACCAAGTATCATTTTACTCAGTTTCATTCACGGAGGTAATAAGCTCTATAGCCGTGGCCTATGCTATGTTTCCTAGTGATCCTTTGGAATTCAACCTAGTACTTGGCAGAGTAAATGCTCAGTAAATACTTGCTGAATGAAACAGTGAGTTGAAGAGATACATGAGCTTTGAAAGATACTTAGTTGGCAAGTATGAAATTAAATACAAATGATTATAACTAAAGTTACTAGGATTATCACTGACAAAATAATTCTGTACAATTGAAACAGCGTGTTGTAAAAAGATATTAAAAGTATTGAATTCTATATGGGAAAAATAGGTTTTGAAATCAAAATTAGAATTCTTTGATTTTATCTTTGTGTGAGATTCCAAACATCTGCAGAAGTGAACCAAGAAAAATTATTTTAAAATAATTTTTAATTATTTCCATTAATCTGGTAATTTTTGAAGGTGTTGTTCTGTTCAAAGGGGCTTTCTCTGGCCTGCTTTAGGAGTTAACGCCTATCTCAAATCCAGTCTATAGCAATTCCGAGTTTGCGGTTTTCTCTACCCTGATTGGGAAGGAAATAACAGATTTCAAGCAGGTGTTAGTGCTCAGTGGTAATGACTGCGTACTTAAAACCATCCATCAGTGGAACCTGGATAGGTAACATGAATCACATCAAAACATGTCTATTGGAAAAACTGGTGTATTTCCTCCTACTATAAATTAGGTCAGTGACAATAATTCTCTGTGTAAAGGTCAAAGAAGAGAGAGTTCATAGTCATGAGATTACTTGCAGTAAAACCTTACCTAACCTGTTGTCTCAAAAGTGAAATTTTTAGAACAATTGACTAGTCCATTTATGCATAAAATAGAAAACAAATGATTACTTTTGTTTGATAGAGTAATAGACGGTACATTTATTTGCCTTTGTAAAGTAACTATATAATCTAATCTTCCCTTAGTTATTTAAGACTGTCACGATGGCCTGGGTATATGACCCTGAAGCTTGGGCAGATTGCTGAGGTGTGACAGTTTGTAAAGGATTTCAAAGTGCTGGAACTTTTATCTTTGTGTTTTATACTTTCCTGTCTCCTCCCTAGCATTCTGATAAATCCTCTCACTTTCCAGCTCTGATTTCACATTGTAACTTCCTGTGTAAAATTTAAGACACCTATAGATATGTTTATTAGAATTGACTCAACAGAAATTGGCTTCTAATTCAGGACTAGGATGGTCTGCTATGAGTAATGTGCTTAATCCTTAATTTTTGGTCAATTTAATTTTTGCTTTTTCCTTTAACAGTCTTTTTTTGCATCTTTTGATGGTATCCTGGAAATGCTGAATAAATGATTGAGACCTCTGAATTGGAGCAGTAACATATTAAACTAAAACACCCTAAAATTAACTGACTTTTTATTGCCTTAATATTTTAATATTAAATATTAATATTGTCATTGTTTAATATTTTTCTCTCTGCCACATGTAATCCTATGCAGTATTTACTTGCCATTGTTTTCCTTTTGAGTTTTTGTATCTAGTTTTCTGGTCTACCAAGATGTGCTAATTATAAGATGATTAAAATATTAGGTATACATTGAAGATTCTAAATCACAGCACAGAGACAGTTGTGGAAATGTAGCCATTTTCTTTTGAATTTCATCTCCCTAATACTTCATATATATATATATATATATATATATATATGCAACAGGGGTAAATAAGGTAGTCTTCCTCATCCTAATTTTCATGAGAACAAAATATGTTATCCTTATTGATACTAGAATGATTGAATAGATTCATTATGAATTGATACACTGAAAAATAAGAATATAGAAAATGGCCGTTTGAAAAAATTGTCTGGAATATAAGCATTTTACATTTTAAAGTCAATGGCATTTTATACATTGAACTGGAATGATTTTGGCAAGTGTTTATACCAAGTAGGTTGGCATTGTGTAAGAGATAGCCCTAATGATGTATGCTTAGAGTAATGAGTGAGTCTAAACAAATGTCTCACTTAGATTAGTTCTCTGAATAATTTTAAGAGGTACATAAAAGGTAATTGTCAAGGGAACTTACACCAATGTGTCATGTAACACCTGTGCAGCCAATTTGTAAAATAAACTCAGGTAAACCTTTCACTTCTAGTGACAAACAGGAAACATTCACACTTTTTGTTTCTTCTAGTGAAATATGAGCTTGACTGGTGATGTAATAGGAATGAAAGAATACAGTCAGGAAATTCTTAGCTATTACTTCACTGTTTTTGCCAGATCTAGGGGAACTTATGAATTTTATTTTAAACAGTGTTCCTGTCTCAATAAGCAGTGGATACCTGAAACAGAAATCTCAATCATTAGTTGAGTAGACTTATAGATCAGAGAACAATTTAAGATGTGTGTTGAACTTTTCAATATAAAGTAACCCAGAGTTTTCATTTTGTTTTCACTGTCACTGGTAGTGGCAGGAGGCAGAAACCAAAACTACTCAGAATAGTGGGTGTGTTCAAGGAGATGACTATACTTACTGAGAAGGCAACTCGACCCTACAAGAATAGATGGTCTACTTTTAATAGTTAAGGTATGCTGTTTTCACAGAAGGAGACGTTTCTCTCCCACTTAACTGTTCGCATGTTCCCAAGGGAGCAGTCGATATGGGCAGGACAACTGCTCCCCAGAGTCATTCCCCAGGACATGGTCACTGTGCATGAGACCTGACCCTCCCCGCTTCTGGATTGTAGCTGATGAGAGGGAAGAGTGTACACCTGAGGCAGCACATATCACCTCTGCTTGCCTGTTGGCCAGAACTTGGCCACATTGCCTTGCTGCGCTGTGTCATATTATTACCAGGCTGCCCTGGTACTAATAAAGAAAAGCAAATGGTTTTTCACCGAAAAGCTGTAACTTTTCTCAGGTTTTTAACAGAGTTTACGGTTAAAATGAAAGTTGTAATGTTGAATCCAGGAGTAGAAAGAATAAAATATATATTGACTTGTTTCACAATACAAAGATGTAAAATTGAATTAATAATTTCCCTGCTTTAGGTTTTCATATCAGTGTATTTATCACAGGTTAGATATAGTTGCAAAGATTTTTAGACTTTGAGAATGTTACTCTTTCTTGATTTTCTGTCTATTCTTAATGCTTTATCAAAAATATCATGACACTCTGGACTTTACACAAACCCTGGAATTTTCCCTAAAAGAACAACCTATAACTTTTAAAGGTTTTTCCAATTCTTGCTTCTTTATGATATTGCTGCTTTTACTTTTCTTTTTCTACTTTCTAGTTATTTTTTTTCCTTAAATTTTCCTATCTGGTATTCTCTTAGAAATTATATGATGTACTCTGCTTTAAATTAGACCATCTTTAGCCGGGCATGGTGGCTCGTGCTTGTAAGCTTCAGCCTATGAAGCGGCCGGGGCTAGGGATCGCGGTTCGAGTCCCGCCTGGGGCCCATAGCGAGACCTACTTCCACAAAATAGCTGGGTGTGGTGGTGCGCGCCTGTAATCCCAGCTACCTGGGAAGCTGAGGCTGGGGATTGCTTGAGTCTGTGGTACCCCGGGCAACGAGAGCCTGCAGTTCCACGGGCAAAAATAGCAAGACCTAGTCTCAAAAAAAAAAAAAAAATTAGACCATCTTTATTCTTACAAATTTTACTAATTTACTAAGTCTTTAAAAGAAAATGATTAAATGATTAAGCCTTTTCCTACCTCCTATAAATGGAAATGAAAGAACCCCATACCATTAGATGGTACTTCTTAGTCTAGATGTGCCATATAAGGGTTATATTTAGGATTTAATGATAAAGTTTAGCCTCTGAAGTTAAGGTTAATAAAAACCATAATACAGGGAGCAAAGCAGCCAACTGAAAAGATAACACACTGCAAGAGATGGCCGCTGAAATCCTTATTGAGGAGGAAGTCTTCCTGATTGAGTCTGTATTGCTAGGTACATAACTTGCAGGTATCCTTAGCAGGAATCAATCAAAAGTAAATGATGTATAGAAGACCATAACTGACCCAGGTACTATTGTTTAACAAATTGTATGCATGTGTGTATGTATCTAGCTATCATTCATTTGTCATTTGTCCTCCTACCTGTCTACTTTGTTGCAGGAATGTGGGGTCACAAGAATGGTGGTGGTCTATAGGATGGCTAGAGAAAAGAGAGTCAAGGACATAAACCATTCACGGTGTCTCTACTTTTATCTAGACAAAAGATGTCCCAGGCAAGCCACAGTAACACCTGAGTAGATAAGAAGCCAAGAAAAACACTTGTTGGAAATAGGAAGTAAATATTCACACTCAACAAATAATTGATTGTTTGGAGAGTTACTATGGAGGTACTATGCCAATGTGCAAAGTGCTCTGCCAATGTGCAGTCTTTATAATAAAGATCTTTAAAGACTGGTTACTATAATAATCACATCTTGCTCACAAAATATTGTGATTACAAGAGAGGTTTTTGGAGTCAAGCTGACTGGGGTTCAAATAGTGACTGAATCACACACTGTAAAGCTGACCATGGGTTAAGTTAGTTATCCTCTTTAACCTTGACACAGCATTTTTATAATGAAATAATCATAAAAATATTTCAGAAGGTAATTGTAAGGATTAAGTGAGAAGTAATATATAATGTGTATACTGCAAGCACAGAGTCAGCACGCAGTAAATGTTAGCTGCTTCTACAATTATTTACAACCACAATATTAGTTAGTTTATATTCATCGAACCTGCTTTCTGGCTTTGCCTTCAGATTTAACTCTGATTTTCTATTTTGTACTTACTTGGACTTAAATTATTTTTTGGTATGACTGGTACTGTCATTATTATTGGTTAATAACAAAAGATCATTGCTATTAATAGATTTTGCATTATATTATTCATGCAAATATTTTAATATCTTGGATGATATATCTAATATCAAAATTTTACTTAAAGTTTTGAAAATTTTAAGTTCATTTGATAACTGATTACTAAGTGGCTTCCATTTCACATTTGTATCTTCCTTTACTCAGTACCTGTTAAAGGCTTTCACATGCCTAAAAATATCAAAATTTGATATGCTTGAAAAAAATATCACACGGACACTTTTTTTTTTTTTTGACTGTAAGGTGGAATTTTGGTCACCTCTACTGCACTGCTTAAAGACTATGGAATTTTCTTCTTTGAATCAGTATTATATTTTGGTTGCTTTATTTTTAGTGTAATATTTTATTATCACATTGAATCTTAACTTAGTGGGCACCATTTTGAATATTCTAGATTAATGAATCTCATTTTCCTTCTAACCTTTTATAAAGGGTGGGAAAATAAGGGCTTAGATGCTACTGAATCAAAGTCAAGTTTTCATAGCTATTGGCAGTACTAGGACTGCTACCCAGGCCTCTTTATGTTAAACCATGGAGTTCATCTGGCAGCACATGTGTTTCCCCAACAGGTTAGTGATGGCTGCAGGAGTCTTGTACAGAGTCTGGCCCAGACCTGGTAGTGAAACAGGAATCCCAAGGTGCTGAGAAGTGGAGGGCATGACCGGATTTACGCCCTGATTTTTGGTTGATTTATTCACCTTTTGAACTGGGCTAGATAATTTTGAGTTTCTTGGTTTTCACTCTCTGAATCTTTCCCCTTGCTCCCACTTGCAGGGATGAGCACTGGGAACCCCCACCCACAACCCTCCCCTCACACAGCCCCCATTGCTGACAACTGATTGTACCTGAGGTTAATAAGTGACTAATCAGCTTCTTTCTTTTGGAAATTTGACATACCTGTGTGTCTAGAACGAGCAGCAGACCATAGGTATAATCTATTTCAGAGTCCTGGAAAAGCAGAAAAAGCAGTTGATCTGTTGAAAGAAGAATAAAGTAAATGTGCTGAGCTCTGGATGACAGACTCTTGAGTTATCAACTCTTCCAAGGTGATACCTGCCTTCCTGGATCCTTATAATTAATTAACCTTTTTTAACATAAGCTAATTCAAGTTTACTTTTTACAACTTAGGAACCTTAATTCAGTCTGGCTGACAGTAGCTCTATGTACAGCTCACACACATTTCCATAATACATGACCCTGCCTACAAACCTGCACTTGTGTTTTTTGTTTGTTTTGTTTTGTTTGAGACTAGGTCTCACTATTTTTGCCTGTGGAACCACCTTGGTCCAACCATTGCTTCATCTCTGCCTCCATCTTCTTTTTAGGGTGTCCTCAGCTACTCATTATCAGTCAATGGATGATTTCTGTTATAAAGATGATGCCCTCACAGAGTATATTATTTGACATTTTATCATTTTATGCATTTTATCATAGACTTTGTTTTAACATTTGCTAAGTTTTCAATCAACCATAAAGGAATGAGTCTTTTGCAAAATACCTGTGAGAAAGTAGAAGGTGTAGAGTTGAGCATAGCAGAAATAAACATTAATAATAGCTCTCCCTCTTCATGTCCTGTTTGTCTATAGTTGGTATTCTCCTGAATGGAGATGCATCATGCAATATAAAATCTCCAGCAATGAATGAGGTTGATTTTACCTATGCAGCAGTCCTACATATGAAGGACAAGACCAAATAATTTATGATTCCAGTCTATAAATTTCTGTATCATCAATTACCAAATATTTGCCACCTAGATAAATATATCACAATAAATTTTTCATGTTACAGCACTAGTTTTTTGAGGCTAACATACCTGAAAATTTAAGAAAAATGTTACTCATTTGTAACAAAAAACCCAATGTGAAAATTTAAAAAAAGAAAAATGCGAACAAAAATTGGTACTCAGTTCCTGTTTTATGTTTCAAGAGAGTGATTTTTAAATTACAGAGCTAGGAAAAGCTTCCTGACCTTGAAGGAATTAGGTTATCTGTTGATAAGAACATGATTAGCATACGCATTTGCTCTCCTGTCTGGAGGTTGGCTATGAATGGCACAAAGCTTGGTTATGTTAGTGCTTGCTCTAGTGGTAGAAATAATCAGAGACTGAAAGGCATAAAATGTGCAAATCATGAAGTACAAACAAGTATAAAAGAAATTATAATGGGAAAGATGAGTATAGACTGCTAGTCACCTGGAAACTATTAGCCTCAGAAGACTGATCAGAATGTGGATAAGCTTGTGGGAGAAGGGGTGTGACAGGAAACTGGAAATATCTGTTACCTTTCTTTTCTGTGCTGAAATTCTCTTCTCCAGCCAAAATCCAGGCTAGCAGAGCTTGCCAAACCAGATGATCTTTCTGTTTTCCTTTCCCACTTTAACTTCTCTAGACTCTGACAATCAGCCAGAGTAACTCAAAAGATCTTTGCTTTCAGCAGTAGGTTCTATTGTCAATTTCTGTTTCTACATCTTCAAAATCAAGGTATGCTTTTATACTGCAAAAAATGCACTGGACAAAAGGTAGAATGACTTTTGATTTCTTAGAAACAACAAGATGTTTGGAGCTACATTTTATGAATGGTGTGCTTTGAGATATAGACCTATAAATCTAAATACTTCATTTAAAATATTAGAAAGATCAGATAGAGAACAGAAAGAGAACAAAATGACTATGAACATTTTACCAGAGATAGAATTGTAACTAATTATGTAGACTCTGGAATAGCTGAAGCTTCTAACATTAATCAATTCTTTACTTACCTGTCTGTCTTTTCCTCTCAGAAACTCCTCTGACTTTGTCACTGTTGGGGGCATATTTAGGCTTTCACCCTGAAACTGTGTACATCAAATTGTAATTCATTGATTCTTTACCCCAAATTGTAATTCTTTAATCCCAATTTTTTTTTTTTTTGATACTAGGTCGAGCTATGTTGCCCAGGGTAGTCCTGATGCCAATCCCACAGACTCAAGCGATCCCCAACCTCAGCCTCCCAGGAACCTGGGGTTACAGATGCCCACAACCACACCTGGCCACTTTTTCTAGGCCAGGTCTTGCTATATTGCCTGGGGTAATATTGAACCTGCCAACTCAAGTGATTCCTGGCCTCCTGCCTCCCATGCTTAGATTACAGGTGTGAGTCACCACACCTGGTTATTTTTCCATCTTAATTGACACTGATTTCAAGCTATGTTTCCTTAGCAAAAATCATTAACAAAAATCCAGATATGAAATAAAAAAATTATTTAAAAAATCATTTGGAGGACCTTAATTCAAAGACTCCTATATCCAAATAATACTAATAATGATAATAATAATAGAGTCCTATGTCCTTCCTCCTGGAAGACTATTTAAATTGATAATGCCTGATGATGGGGGGAGAATTAGAATCTGTATGATTGACAGCATCCCAGAAATCTTTAGATTTCTCAAGTTTGGGGAAAATTACCTTAAAAAAACAGTACTTAAAGTTTGGATACTTCAAAGTCACAAAGATCCATACCATTAAAGTCCTGGCTAGGAGTGAAGAACTGGCATATTTATAAGTTTAGGCTAATGTTGATGCTAGTAGTGATACAAATAGGTTTAATTTCACCTAAAATATTAACCCCATAAGGGGGTTCATTGTTTAACTATTCCCAAGCTCCTGATAGATCTTGACTTAAATATCAAAACTGTGAGACAGAGTGAGGAGTGGGAGTTCAATGGTTGTATTAAAATATCCACATTCCCAGGTTTAAACTGCTGAGCTTTTTAACTGATAGATTTGTGGTGAGGTTTGACCATCTGTATTGCTAGTTATTAAATTAATCATTGTTGTGTGGAGGAAGGGAAACTTTCTTTTCAGTTAAGGTTGAGGTTAACTCAGAAGAAAACCAAGAGTCTAGTAGGAAGACTTTCTCAGCTAGTCTCTTCTCCCACCCCTGTAAGACAGATCTAGCTTATACAGCAAAGAGAAAAGCAGTAAAAAAGTCACATAAAGGCAAGCATATTAGAATAAAAAAGCATTCATTTTCATGGGAATGTGATAATTTTCTAATATCCTAGTAGAATAGGATGACCATAGCTGAACTCAGGGGATTGTTATCTCTGTGGCAGGTGCAATGCCTATGCAAGGAATATAAGATCTTAAGATAACATCGATCATAATGGAAAAGTCTTTGTTTCAGACAGGTGAGTCAGTCTGTTTAGGAGTTCTGGGCTCTGAACTCTTCAAAGTGCACTGAGTAAGAGTGGGAAAACTGCAGGAGCTTCGCATCTATCTTTTTGATCTGACTCAAACCTCTGCAGGTTAATTTTTTTACTTTGTGCTCAAACTTAGCTGATTTTCTTTCACAGTTTAAATTTCCCACACGTCTGTTTTGCACCCTGATTTTGGATCTATTAGAGTCTACCCTAGATATTTCCAATCTGTCATTTTTTGTGACTGTTTGGAGTTCCTGTTGGTGTTTAAGGAGTGAGAAAAGAGTATAAATGGCAAAAGGTAACTTTTGAAAGTGTAAATTTTAGCTCTTACATGAAATACTACATTCGAGTAATAGTATCTTTAAATTGAAACTTCTTGATTGTTTTAATTGTAAGTTAGTTATTTTAAAAGTAGAGAATAAATCAAGAAAGTAAATGATTGTTACTTATTGCATGATTATTATAATATACATATACACTATGTATATATATGGTGAATAGAAGAAGAGAATGCTGAAAAAGATACAGTCTGACTGCCCTAAATTCTAGATATATTAGGTATGCCACTGGTTCCTCAAAATATCATGGTTTCAACTAAAATAGATCACATTAATCAGGATAGAGAGAAAATAGACTTTGTAATTCTAGAAAAATCAAAGAACCAATTAAGACCTCCAAGTTTGCTTTGATGTATGACCCACCAATATGCTTCACAGATCAGAGAAGCTTTTCTCTGGACTGTCTGGCATTTCAGAATTTGCAAGTTCCTAACAATGGCAGTTTACCTTTTAAGTACAGTAAACATGCTGAAGGACATTTTAAATGTGTTGATTATCTACCATTTTGTTGTCAAAAACTTCCTGATAATATTTTGACAAGCACATATTATTGGCATTTGGTGATAAAACTTATAGTGTAAGATTTTATCTATCATGAGGTTTAATTTAAATATTGTTTTAGGAGGGAGGAACACAAGGGAATATGGTGTTGGGTCATGGTGATATGGTGGTGGTGGAAGAACTATGGGGACTACACCAATGTTAAGAAAAAGATCTTTAAAAAACAAACAAACAGAAAAAGAGTGATAGTGTTCTGTACATACTAACGGCAGCATTCAGTAAAAGTTATATTTGAACATTTCTTCAGTGACCTATTTGTGAATTTCCATTTTGCCATCAGTGTTGTCTCAGATTGATCAAACCTGGTCTGCACACTTACGCAGTCATGGATAGTGACCACCCATACTCCTTAACCTCTTTCTTCTTTCTCTGCTTTTCCTTCTCTCTCTCTTTGTTCCTCCTTACCCTGCTGCATTGTCTATCTTCTTCCCATTCTTACTCCAAAGGTTTATAATTAAAAACTCTTTCTTATAAGTTAAGGTATGATGCAATGCTTTTTTTGGCTTTTTTGTCAATATCAAATCTTGATATTTTACTTTCTAATTTCATTCTGCTTGCACTAAAACAATTCAAAAAAGAGAGGATGTAGGATTAATAAAAATGCATGTAACAGTATTAGAAGTCAACTAAATGCCTGTTTTTGCCTAGCAATTTACTTCAAAAAGTCATTTCTTTAGCACCTTGCCAAAGTCAAGGAAGGACTTCTCTGAAAAAGTATACTTTTAATTCTTTAGGGTGAGTAAAGAATAGAACTTTCAAGGACATCAAAAGTCAAAGATTAGTCACAGATTTTTTTCACCAACAGTGCTCTTTGTTTTCTACCCAAAACTCTGTTAAGCAATATCTGGATATCCCCACTGGTTTTCAGACACCTACAACTAAGACAGATATTTCTTCATAAAATCTTAGAATAGCCCTGAAATCTTGATTCTTATTTGGGCAAAAGTGAATAGAAAGGAATTTGCTGCCGCACACACTGGGCTCTGAGACTCTGAGTGCAAATCTTTTTCAGGGGATGGCAAGATCCCTGCTGATGACACTTCCTCAGAACTGAAGATATCAATGAAATTATACTGAGACATCACATCATTCTCTCCCCACTGGAGTCATGTTCACCGACTGGTTTTCTCTAATTGCTATTCTAGCAGGCAAAGTGCTCAACATTTTGAACTGAAAGACAGATAGTTTTTAAATTTAAATAATTTATTTATGTATATATTTCACATTTTTGTATTCCCCTGGGATTCACCCAACCATCTCCCCTCCCTGATCAGTCCCACTCATCCCCCTGTGTACATGAGTTTGGTTGTGATCTTGTCTTGACTTTCCCTCCTGGTCTTTTGTTTGTTTTTCCTATGTCCCATATTTTAGTGAAACCATTTGGTTTCTGTCTTTTTTGAAAGAAATTCCTTACAGTCATTTTGCAAACATAACAATCTTTCCTTGTTACAGTATTTGTTTTATGGGAAAGGAACGGCAAAATGTTTTGGTAAGTTGCTTGAAAGCAGTCATGGGCTGGTCATTCTTTTTTTTTTTTTTAAATTATTTATTTAATATATTTCACATCATTGTGACCCCTGGGGGTTCCCCATCACCTCCCCTCCCTGGCCATTCTGGTCGTTCTATTGCTCTTCTCCCTAAGTGAGGTGAATGTCTGGAAAATATCGTGGTCTAGTACAAACATTCCAAATCTGGATAGGTTCTTTATTGGTTCTAGCAGTTACACAGAGACACCAGGCAGGGCGGGACCTGGGCGAGTTCTCCAGCCCAGCAGAGATCTCCATGCTGTTTCTCAGGGCTGCCTCTCTTTGGTGTTCTCACATGCTCTCTTCAGGTGCCCTCTAACCCCAGCGTGATGGCCAGCTTTTATTCTTTCCTCCTAAGCCCAGGTATGCCCACACCCAGTAGACCCAGGCATGAATAATCATGGAGAATACAGGTGCAATACAGGTGCTGGTCTTAGAGGCTAATGGTGGAAAAATCCTGACCAATGCGTTTATCCTCCACATGGTCTCTGGGTTCATACAGGGGTATTGGATCCAAGATCTCCCAGAATAGCAGTCACATGACTGGATTCTGTAACCTTTAAGGGGCGCCTGATTGGGCTGATTAATACTAAAATACTACTTTAAAGACAGCCAACACCCAATCTTTTTTTTAGACACACATTTCATCGATTTTCCAAAAGTTTCTCTTTATTAATTCTTTAGCAACACTCCAGAAGCTGAGATTTGCTTCTCAAATTTAATTAAAATTAACTTTCAGTTGGTGTGTGAAACTTGCATGCCATAGCCTAATTTTGTTTTTTCAGAATCTCAAATAAACACAAAGCAGAGAAGAGCAATAGTAGACTATAACTGAGGCTTGACCTGCTTTTTCTTATTTTTAATTTAGTGGAACTATTGATTTCAAGAGCTTTGCATTGAAGGATTTGAAATACCCCTAATTGAAAGAGGCTATCTTATCAACTTAGTTTGTATAATGTATGGCAGGATGCTGGCTTAGCTTCTTGCTTTTCAAGTGCAATAAAATTACAGTATTTTGTGATACAGAAGAAAATAGTTTAACTGATCGAGTGTTTAAATAGAAAGACTCTTTATTTCTAAGTACAGAAATTGGGCTCATTTTTCATTTCTTCAACCGACTCTACATTATTTAGATAAATCAAAATACAGACCACTTTTCTTTATTCTTTAAATAGTTCTCTTACAGAAGTTGAGAAAATAGTCACTGAACACACCAGTTTAGCAGAGTTCCCTGGTTAATGTCATCTTAGTTTACTTTAAAGCATTAGGTATTCCAAAAGCTAAATGAATAGTATTTTTTCTAATTGAATACATTGGTCTGTTTTAGTGTGTTTCCATAATATAATCTATGGTGAACCCGTTGACTATGTGAATTCTACATGGTTTATGAGACTTTTCTCACCTAAGTCTGTCAATAGCTTTTTGTGGTAGGAATTAGGACAAGCATCCCTGTTTTGTTGATGGAGAAATCTGAAGACTGGAACTCAAACTCTGAGATTTAAAAGCTTATACTTGCCCTATACAAAACTCACTCTAAGTGAAATTAAATAGTAAATAATAAAATAGGGAATTATATTTTAAGCCTGGAAAATTTCAAGAGATAAAAGAACCCAAGCAGTTTCCTCCCTGTTCTTTTCTCCTTTTCCTAATAAACCCCCCCTTCTGAAGTGCAGCCTTGCTGGTTTGTATCTATGCAGGTGACTTTTTTTATTATTCTTTTTCTTTTCCCTTGTAAACCTGTCCTCTCAAAATACAGCCTTTGCTTTTTTTTTTTTTGTCTACGCAAACATCTTTTTCATTAGAAAACTCAGTATGTGCTGCTGAATGGAAAATGTTTTCTCAGAGGTAATCATTCTTTCAAGATATTCGTTGAATCAAACATTTGACTCTTTGATTGTATGTTCCAGTTCTATGATCAGCATTCTAATGTTGAGCAATTTTCTCCTTAAAGGTTTCTATTTGGTTATAATTAAACATAATACCGGCATATAAGATGTCACTGACAGCAGCCACCTTCATTCCCTTCACTTCTGTTACTCCCTCCTTTGGCCTGCTTTTCCTTTCTTGGAAACCTTTTCTTGAACTCCTCAGTTTTTGTTCATACCTGAAATACCAGTGCTCCCCAAATTTCTTTATCTTCTTCAGATTCTCTCCAACATTCTCATCTATGACTACTGCCATAATCTTAGCATTACCAGTGTCATTTTGGGACATGGAGGTGGAATATTATGACATTAGGGGCTTTTTTGAGCGGGGAAAGGGATTTACTACATGTTAATATTCAAGTACATCAAAGAGGGGAAAAGAAAAACCTCAAATGTGTCTTCTTGTCTAAGTAGGGAAGGGGGTGTCTATTGGTTTAGGGGACAGAACTGAGAAGAAAGGATTTACTTTTATTGACTTGTTGGTTAGAAACAAAGAACTGTGGACTTGGCTGAAGTTGTTGGCTAGTTACAGGGCAGTCAGACACAGAAAAGTATGAAAAGTCCCTTTTTCTCCAGATAACAGGGGTTTTAAATTTCTGTTTGTGGGACCCTCACTTCTGTGAGTATAGCTCCCTTACTCCATGTTTGCTGGTTTCACTCAAGTTTAGTTATGTCTGTGCATGTTCAGACTGTGTTCTGCTGTTCAAAACAAAATCTATATGATATTTTTCCTTTTTTTCTTCTAGGCAACTTGATCCTGACCCTGTAACCTTAGCTTCTTTAGCAATGATTTCCTAATAGGAACCACTGCTGGCATTTTTCCTGAATTCCAAACTCAAATTCTTACTAGTAAGCTCTGCTTGAATATTCTACACGTACCTGAGATGCCACATATCAAGAACAGAATTCCTCACCTTTTCCCACTGTAGATTCTTTCCTTATCATGTTTTAGGCATAAAGGTCTAAAACCCGCATGGGCTCAGAACCTCAGTCACTGGTTCTGGGTTCAGCTACCTGTCAACTGTAAGTGAAAACAAAATGGCCTTTGGTGTGGCATAAAAGAACAAAATCTATATGCTAAACAACAGGGTCGAGGGAGTCAGAGAACAAGAAAATAGAAGGAAAGGAGACAATCTACTCACCCACTTACCTGAGAAGCTGTACTTACCATAGATGGCAGGATGTGGCAACCCTGCTGAGGTCAAGGGCTCACCCCACTTACTCCTGAGAGAGATTGGGTAGGCCAAGGCCTGCTACTCAGTGGGGTGACTTCCTTCCACAACAGTTTGAATGGAAAACAGAACAAGCTCATGCACATGGTTTCTTTTAAAACTCTTACAAAATGTCTGCTCAGTTCTGCCCACTTCCCAGCAGCCCCCTTCCTGAGAACATCAGGAGTAGAGGTAAGACTATTGTTAAAGGGCAACCCCAAAAGGAAATGGGATGGCCTGGGTGTGAGTCTTCAACCATTGGATTAAACTCAGAACAAGACCCGAGGGCAGGCACACACAGAAAAGTTAATACAAGGTTTATTTACAAGGGGAATGAAAGAGTGGAAGCACAGAGAGAAAGGTACCTAAAGATAAGTTGGCGAATACATCCCTACTGGTAATGCTGCCTGAGCTGGGATCCTGGATGCATGCTAAAGGCAAATCAACTCACATGTCCTCCCCCCCTATCTTCCCAGCAACCCCTACTTCAAGAAGCCAAAGGATGTGGCATATCCTTGGCATGGTGGAAGTTGTATTCCTAGGCTCTCTGAGATCTCTTTGGCTTGGAGATGGTGGTGGGGTCCATAAAACATTAGTGGGTGGCATTCATTCAGGACACACAGGACATACATTCAGTTCCCTACAGGACCACTTACAGGACCAGTGCTGGATGCCAGGCAGTGGAGTTTGGCTCTTCATTAGTCTAGCAGCCCTGCCAGTACTGGGGTTCAGCTATTACAGGACCCTTCAACAACCTCTTCTACCTGGTTTAAAAGGGGTATCACCCAGCTTGCTTCTGCAGTCTGACTTGCTCCCTTATACTGCTGGGAAGGAGACTTGGAGGAAACGAAGGTAGAAAGACAGGTAGGGAGGATGACTGGGAAGGCTGTCCTTGCCAGAGACAATAGGGGCCATTATCTCAACCTGGATTTTTTTCCCTCCTTTTGCCCTAGTATTCTGGGACCAACTTCACACCTTCCTGTAGGAAAACATGTGGCAAGCTTTTTTTCCTCAGTGGCCTTGCTTCCAGCTAATCCTATTTGACTGGGCATTGCCTGCAGGTGATGAGTATTTGGAGTGTTTATTGGCAACATTTTATTAAAAATACCCTCTCTTCCCTCCCTGTACACAATAATCCTATTAAAAATTTCACACTAAGAGGTGGGGGTGGTGGGGAAGGTAGTACCATTGTGTATTCTCTTAAACCAGAAGCCTGAGGGTAATTTTTGGGTATAAACTATCATTTTATATCCAAATATGCCTTCTTTCCTATCAATTTTGCCCCTTCAATATCTTCATCCCCACTATATTAACTCAGGTGCTCATTAGTTCTCTACTATTGACTCATTTTCTTTGCTTCCAGCATTATCCCCACCATGCAAGTCTATACCAAACCAAGAAAATTTTATTAACTCTTTTTAATATTGCTTCCTTTAAAAATTTGTCTTATCCCTGACAAAGCACAACAGAAATTATTCCATAACCCTCTGGCTCTTCTAGGCTAACAAATAATCAAACCAACATCAGACAGATTGATAAGAGAAAAGAAACAAATAGAATTTAATAACAAGATATTGACTTTTGGATACACGAGAAAGACCCAATAGAAGTTATGGCTTCAAATGTCCTCTTAAATAAAAGCTCAGATAACATCCTGGGAGGGGCAGAAAAGGGATGATCAATGAGGAAAGTTACCAGGGGGGGTGAAGGGTAGACAAAGGCATGACTCTTATGTAAACTTGAATTTTACCTTCTCCACTGAAAGGAGTAAGGAAATTAGGTCTTCCTGGCACAGTTAGTAGATGCTCTTAAGAGAGAGTATCCTTCCTTTGTACAGGTAAATTTCTCTTTCACCCAGCTTTGGAATCCCTCCCATAAAATAAATCTTTTACCAAAACAGACATGTTTAGGGGTGGCAGATGTTTGGTTCCCTTGTTTCTCAAAGTAATTGTTCACTATAAAAAGATAAAACCCCAAATATTTAAAAACAAGAAACAGTGCCATTAATCTACCATCCAGAGAAAGTCACAAAAAAATTGATTTACATTCTTTTAGACTATATTAAACAAATAATAGAGTGTTATGTAAGGTTGAATTCTAGTAGTTTTTGAATCCTATTGAGGTGACAACTGAACAAAGATTTGAAGTCTGACCTGTGCTAAGCAATTGATGGATCATATACTGTGTTGGAATATGCAAGCCAGACCAATGGTGGTGTTTGGATAGCAACCGGTTTTATTTTAAAAGACCATATGGGCAAATCACATACCTAGATCGAGACTGATTTTCTCTGAAAGAAAAAGATGGATGTCTTGGCTGTCAGTCATCTTAGGAGTGGTCAATCGTGAAGCATGAAACTTGAAAAGCAAATGGTGGCAGTTTAAAAGGATTTTCTAGTTTTAACACCAGAAGTTGTCTAAATTCTGAGGAACAAGATTCCAGGAGCATTTCTGGTGAAGTGACAGCTATGGCTACATAGAAAAAGCTGAGAGTAATATACAGTCTTAGTAGAGGTCAGGGATCTGCCTGGGACATGAGCTGTGGCAATTCTGAGTTATTTATCTTGAGTATTGTCTATTTCCCAAACTCCAGTGTGACTCACTAGAAGTTACAGCTTTTGGATGCCCTGCAGAGAAAAAAGGGAAAGGTCTGCTTGATACTTGAGATAAAATTAATGACTAATAAAAGCAGCTAGAAAGACCAGACAGAGTCAGAATAACCAGTGAGCAAATCTAACAGAAACAAATTCAGTATTGATAGGGTGTGCTACCCCTCCCCTCCCATTGTCTCCTGTTTTAAGATTGCAGATTTTAAGGACAGATGCTAAAATGTGAAAATGACCTTAGTTGGTATTTCCCTTCAGGGAGATGCAGGGGGAGAAAGAAGTGAAATGGTCAAGGTGAAACAGGTTTCCTGGAAGGTGGGAAATCAGGATATATAAAGGGTGTGCAAACAAAGAGAGGGATTTGAATTCTGATTTACAGGCAATATGGAGATTGGATAGAGAGAGAGGTTTAATGGAGGAGAGATGGGAATGGCCATCTTGTAAAGATGTGAACCAGGTGGACATGGCCAGGCCTGGGGGCTTATAGCCTTTGGCTGGCCCAGGCTGGCAGCAAGTGTACTGACTGCAGTTAAGGAGTTTGCAGATTTGAACTCCGTGTTGGAATTTGTTTTGCTGAGTTTAACTTGGGTTTGCAAGAGGTCGTGCAAAAGACAGGCCTGAAAAGAAAGTGAACTTTGCTGGGTCCGGTACCATGAAGTTTCTGCTACCTGAAGACGACAAGGAGAAGGCAGAGTAAAAGACAAGGAGGAGCATGCCAAAGGAGCGCCTCTCAAAAAGATATCTTTAAACATGTGGAGAGGAACTCTGACTGGTTGATTTTGGTGAGATGATCAGGACTGAGAGACTGAGGATTTTTGGGCAATCTGGGGAAAGGACTTTGAACAATGCTGAGGAAGGTTTTGGACAATGTTAAAGTAATCTGAGTCTTACATGTTTCTTTTGTAGTTATTAGGATGATTAAAAATTACCGTTAGAAATAAATTAGTTTGCACTGATAGTCTTGCATTGGTTTGGTTTTTTGGTTGAGAAGGCTGGGGATGGTGGAAAGAACCCACAATTGGAGAGTTTAAACTGTGTTTTAAAGGTTTTTTTTTTGTTTGTTTGTTTGTTTTAGGTTTAAAGTGAAAAAAAAGCAGAGAAAAGCTAGTAGCTGATGTTTGCATATCAATGGTAAAGGTACAGTGTAAATACTAATAAACAGTTCACAGCCTGCTTGTAAAAAGAAGCAGGCACATAGGTGTGGCTAATTTAAGGTAAAAATAAATTGCTAAAAACTGCTAGTAGCCTGCTCTAGAGAGAAAAGCAGGCCTGTATGTGTTTTAAGTTAAGTCAAAAAGTCTTTGTTATACCCTGTTTCAGTATCTGATTAGTAACTAAAATTCAGCAGTAGTACAGAGTGAGTAAAAGTAGCACACAACTGGCATTTTTCCAACTGTTGGTGCTTAATATACTTGCATTAAGTGTTTTTTTAATTCTGTGTATGACACAGAATAACTTCCCTGAATGACCTTTAAAAGGTAGAGTCTTCTCTAGGTGTTTGATCTGTAGATAGATAAAAATCCTTTCAGAAAATGGCCTTCTGGAACAAAAGGTGGTCATGTGTATCTGTTTTAGTTCATTGCTCTAAAGCTCTTCACTGGTGACTGTCATTCATAGATTATGTGACTGTAGTAGTTTCTGTGTTTACTGTTCCCTCCCCACCCATTATTTCCAGGTTGCCTTCAGTTATAATGCTCCTTTGGCCCTCGCTGTGTGGTGTATTTATCTAGTGAAGGAAGTTGTAGCACTCCAATTTAAATCTATCTTCTTAATGCTTTCTTCTTCTACTAGTACCAAATAGATCTTCTACTGGTACAAGTACAGGTTTCCTGAGTCTCAAAAGGCATTCTTATATACCAATTATTTTAACCTAATCTCTTTGATGAGACCAATTAATATGCAATATTTAAAGAGCTGCCCTTTTTCCTCTGTAGACCCTGGCTTATAAAGTGTCATGATGATGTGCGTTGAAGCCTTTTGATCTTAGCAGAGGTGTATTTCAAATTACCATAAAAACAAAATCAGCCGTTTCATTCCTAAGCTAGTTTCATGTTACTGTATAACAGATTCAGGTAGAAATAATTTCTGTAAGTTGCTTTTTTCCTTAAAAATATTTACCTCAAAGAGCTCAGCTAAGTATTTTTTTAGTCTTTTAATACGTATTTTTCACTTGTGGATATGAAATGGTAGTAATACTTTTAGTTTTTAAAACACCAAGATAATGTTTCAAATTTTTGTAAATGAATAAAATGTACCAATTTAATTTGTATTATAAATGACTTTTAGAGTGATTGAATTAAATGTACACTAATATTTAAGTATTTCTGTATACCAATATTTTAATGTCTTTAAGGCCTAAGATAAGTCACTTAATTCCTAGATCTCTGATGTGGGAAAATACTGGGTTTCATTCTGAATTTCTGATTCAGTGTGTCTGTTTTGGGGAGAGGTCAAGAACTTGATTTTCTAGTAAGTTCATAGATAATGCTAATGCATTTGGACTGAGGACCCTATTTTGAGAAGCATGGGTTTAAACATTTAGGGGAATGCTCTTCATTCCTGGATGCACGATTAGTAGAGTGTTTTCATAGCTAATAGACAGACAGGTATCCATCATGGATGTTCCAGTTCTAAGTCCATTGGTTTGATATCTCCAATTAATTTCATGACCTTTGGAGCCCTGGAGTCCTGAACTAGGTCTTGAGGACAGGGCTAATGCTTTCAGCCCCAAATCAGCTATTACAGAGCAGAGAGGTGTGGATATGAGTTTACTAGTTTAGCTTTATACGAGCTGAGCTAAAATTCCAGGTGGAGGTATGTTAAAGGCAAATAGGAATCATGAACCAGCATTTAGGAGCAAATGCAATGCTAGAGAGAGAAGGAAACATAGTAAGTGGTTGATGATCTAGTGCTAAAGCCTTTACTACCTTATTTTATTTAACCCACAAAACAGATTCAGAACGATAATAAACTTGTAATGTTTAGGATTAAAATTTGAACCTAGCTGGTCAGTTTTTAAACTCTTTATCTGTGGGTGAGTGAGTTTTGAAAAGGAAGGCAGGCATAGTGTTATATACTGGAAAAAGATCAGGATATGAAGACTGGTGAGTCCAATTATATTTGCTCATTGAAAAAAAAAAAAAAACTTCAGTATTTTGGTTGAGAGTGTTAAATCTCCCAGCTGAAGAGAGTAAGGATTTTAGAAGAGGCAATAAGTGAAATATTGGAAATATTGGTTTTACCATAAAATGCATAGAAGTGAACATAGGCAAAATACTCCACAACATTGGCCTTAGTGATGTATTTGAGGAGATAGCTCCAATGGCAAGAAAAAAAAATGAGAATACTCAAACTAAAAAACAATTGTACAGTGAAAAAACTATTAAAAAGTGAAAAGACACTTTACTGACTGGGGAGAAATATAGAACATACATCTAACAAAGGGCTAATATCAAAAATTTACAAATAACTCATACAACGTATAAAAGGAAAATAACCCCATTAAAAATGGATGAAAGGGCAAAATTCATATCTTTCTGAAGACATACAGACAGGTAACAAACATGAAAAAATACTCCCCATCATTTGTCACCAGGGAGATGCAAATCAAAACAATATTGTGGGGCCACCTCACTCTTTTGAGAATGGTTTATGTTAAAAATGATTAGAAACAACAAATGTTGGTGAGGGGTGGAAAAAGGTAAACTTATTATCTATTGTTGGGAATGTAGACTAGTACATCCCCCATGGAAAGCAGTATGGAAGTTTCTCAAAAGTTTAAAAATAGACCTAACTTTGCAATGATATTACTCATATATCTACCTGGAAGATGCAAAAACACTAATATAAAGGGGTGTATTCACGTCTACATTTATTGTAGTCCTATTTACAGATGCCAAATTATGGGAACAACCTAAGTGTCCAAAGAAAGATAATTGAGGCCGGGCACGGTGGCTCGTGCTTGTAAGCTTCAGCCTATGAAGCGGCCGGGGATAGGGATCACGGTTCGAGTCCCGCTTGGGGCCCGTAGCGAGACCTAGTTCCAAAAAAAAAATAGCTGGGTGTGGTGGTGCGCGCCTGTCATCCCAGCTACCTGGGAAGCTGAGGCTGGGAATTGCTTGAGTCTGTGGTACCCTGGGCAACGAGAGCCTGCGGCTCCACAGGCAAAAATAGCAAGACCTAGTCTCAAAAAAAAAAAAAGAAAGATAATTGAATTAAGAAAATGTGTAATATCTGCATAATGGAATAATACTCAATCATTAAAAAGGATGAAATCTTGCCATTTGCAACATCATGGAAGGAACTAGAAGGATTATCCTAAGCAAAATAAATCAGGATAAAAACTAATACCAGGTGATTTCACTCTTAGGTGGACTATAGTGAAACAAAACAAAAGAATGAAAAACTAAAAAACTCTTGAAATCTCACTGTAGAGCTGAAGTTATGGGGGAAGTTGATGGATGGAAAGAGGAGATGCAGGAGAATATGGTGGAGGATTAATGGGTACTTTGGTGATAAACCTGGTGCTGTAACATACATCTGAAGAGCTGTAAACCTATATTCCCAAATTATATACAAAGTTGTTAACCATGGTACCACAATTAAATAACAATAAAAAAAAGAGACAAGATTAATTTTAGAAGGAAAAAGACAAGAGAATGTTATCTTGAGGATTAAGTTCTTTCCTAATAGAAATGATTATTTTGGATTGAAATTTTATTTTTTTGCTCTTCCCCTCCTCTCCCCCCCACCCCCACTCACCCACCAAATTCATATATTGAAACCCCAACCTCAAATGTGATGATATTTGCAGATGGGACCTCGGAGAAGTGAGGTTTGATTAGGTTAAAAAGGTGGGACTCTAATGGAATCTCCTTATAGGAGAAGGAAGAAAACTCTTTGCACATGCCTCCAGAAAAGACCTTGACCAGAACCAGACTATGCCTGTAACCTGATCTCAACTTCCAGCCACCAGAACTGTGAGAAAATAAGTATCTTTTGTTTAAGCAGCTCCATCTATATCATTTTGTTATAGCAGTCCAAATAGATGGTGATAACTCCATGCAAATAGGTGGGTTGTTAAGACATGGTCCATTCAAAGATTACTCCATATTTTAAATGTGTAAAATTGATGTCTCCTGATGTTTTCTCCTCTATCTTTGCATCTTTTGGAACATTTGCAAACAAGCAGGGTATTCCAGTCTTGTCAGGATCCTCTTGCCAAACTTAATTATGTAACTGGGTGAAGTATGCATGGTTTCTTACATAAGAACAGGTTTTTCTCATTTATCAAGCTTGACTGGGCTATTTCTCTTTTGCTTGTGTGATGTGATATATGGGGTGCTGAGGAGTGGATTAAAAACCTTACTTGATGGGGCGTTCAGTTTTAGTTTGAGTTTTAGAACTGATGAGTTGATGTTCTTAACACAAGAACTAATGAAATCAATTCTCTTATATACAAACTTTTGAAGTATTTAGAGAATTCTCCAAAATAAATGAAATAGGAAATTATTGGTTCATATGAATCAGTCTAATCATATAGAGGGTAGTGTAAATGTTATTTCATTTCTACTGTGAACTCACTATTTTATCTTTTGATATTGATGGTGCAGTGTACATAACTCATAAATGACTATAGGTTTTTTTCTACAGTGTGACTAAAATGATTCTTGGTGAGATTATTATTGAACTTTATTATTGAACTCTACAGCAGGTAGAGTCAAGAGAATAAACAACACATAGAGCTGCTGTGGCTTGAATTTTTAGAACCAGGAAAAATACAAAATAATGAAAACATCATGAAGACACTTACGTTTAATAAGAAATGATAGTCATGATATCACATGATTTCTAAGAACTGAAAAACTAGTGGAAATGATTGTAGGTTTTGATTTTGTCTGAAGCATGTTCTAGCTAAATTTTCAAAACTGCTAGGAATTCTCCCTGAGGGTTTGCAGAGTGTGTGAATCTCTGCTCCTCTTATTCTTCAGCAGTTTGAAGTGTCAAGAGCAGATAGACAGTCTTCTCCAAAGTCAGCTCTGCGTGTCTGTGCAATTTAACACCTATCCAGACAAGATCAGAGAATCATCTGAAACTTCCAATATCTTTATTTTTACTGTTTGCAGACTAATAATGGCACTATCCTCCTCCTATATTACCTGGAGAAATCTCAAATTAGACCACTGTTTTGAGTTTACATTAAATAGGTGAATTATCCCCTGGACCACCTGATACTATTATGACAAATATATATATACATACACACTATATATAATATAATATATACACAATATATAATATCTATACACATATGTACATGTAATTATAATACATATGCATATATTATCAGAATGTGTATATACAATCAGAATCTATCTCAGTTTGTTCATCTTTAAAATGGAAACAATATTTTTACCCATTCTGGAAGTTGTTACAAGTATTAGATAAGAATACATGTAAAGTCCTTAGAGCTGTATCTGCCAAAGAGCAAGCCCCAAATTAAAGATATATATTTACTACCTTGAGGGGAAACAGAATAAGCTATATTTCCTGAAACTGTCAGCAGCCACTGAAAAGTAGAGGAGATTCTGAGCAGGTGCCTTTGGCAGTGACGAGGCAAATGAGGCAGTATTGGAATTAGGAAGCCCTGCCAGAGGCCAACGTCATGTTGGTTTAGAGAGAAAAGTCCTGCGCAGACTCCTAGTGAGAGTCCAGCGTGCAATGGAAAGTGTGAATGCCCCGCGGGAGTTCTGTGTTTGATTTTGGAAGGGTGTCTTTGAGCACTGTTTCCACGTGGGCAGCATTTGTGGAAAGCACTGGTTCTCACTCAGGACTTGACCTGGAAGCAAAGGGGGTTCTACTTTTCCATGTTCTTAACTTTAATCTCGGATGAAAAACAACAACAAAACAACAAATATGTCCCTCACCTCTTTATACATGTTTGGACTTCTCTAAAGAATCACAAAGCCTCTTGTAGATAAATATATTTAGAACAGTTGCTATGGTCACTATTTCTCCCTCAGGTCTCTGTCCTTTGGTGATCAAGGTTGTCAGGTGAGACTCATCAATAGTAGCATCACACGAAGCTTGGTCTGGAACAGTGGGGGTTCGGGGTCCCTGAAGAGCCTGGTATTGCTACCCCAGTCCTTGCTAATCGCTTTATGATTTTACTATGACTGAGAAAGTCGTTCAGCCACCCTGGCGCTTCACTCCTTTTGTAAAATGAGGGTTCTTGGGTGAACCTCTAAACCCAGTCAGATTTGACAAGACATGACCCTAACCACGAAATGTTGACTCACTCTAAGATTATGCATATATTTCTTTTGTACAAATCCTGAAAGCAATTTAACTGAAACCTTTCTATTTAACGATCATTTTAAAGAGATTAAATCTAATGAGCCAGACGTCGCTCTTAGAGTTGATTTCCCCATGGGCCACAGTCTCTCTATTCTGAAATGTCTTTCTTCACTCTCACTTTGCTGGAAGTAGGCTTTGCTGTTAGTTATTTCTTAAAGCTGAAATCAATTTATCAGAAATGTTCTGGGCTCATAAAACTTCATGGAAATGAAAGGTTTTAATTCTAGTAAGTGCAGGATGAGTGAGATCAGGGTGAGGCTGTTCTAAATAAATAATGTCTAGGATTCTTTTATCAGTGACAACTGCTGATGTATTAACTATCCAGTAATACTTTGAATGGGGTCATTTGCCTGACATGAGTGTAATAACTTTTTTGAGGCAGTTAGCAACCATGGAGACAAGACATGCAAAGAAAGTCACTAAGATGGCACATGAGGTTACTGTACAATTGTATAATTGAATTTTTTATGTATTTTAGGGGTCACAAAATAACCAGCAGGAAAAGTTAATGCTGACTCCAGCAGTCAGCCAACTCTTTTTTGAGTATAAATGAGCTCATGGATATTACCGCTGACACTGATGACATTTGCTACTGCATTATTTCCAGCAGTTAGCTGGTTAAGTGCTGGAGTATTCTACATGTGGAGGATGTGAACTTGTATTTGGATCAAAGGTTTTGCAAATTATTTTTTTAACCTTGTGGGTAGGGATTTCCTAATCATGCTTACCCCAAATAGCACATTTCACTATATTCAGAATAAAATCAGAGACTTCAGATGCTGTTTGAGATGAAGAGATAAGACGATTCATACATACAAAGAAATGACAATGTTTTCAACAAATATTTTAAGTGAAAACATAGTCCTTTTATCTATTAGAGAAGCTCATGGTCATTTTTGAGCAAATTAGTTAAAAATGCTCTACATTTATTTTGTTTTTGTCTAGGGCCTAGAAGATTTAAGTCCTATAAATGCACAAAAAGATAAATTTTCTTAACACAATTGATATCAAACCCCCTCCCCCCAGGTTATTTGCTTCAATGCTGTCAAGGAACTTTCATGGGAAAACTAAATTCTAAAATAGCTCATAAAACATGTGTAAAATGATTAAAGATAGTAATAATCCAACCCAATATGGATTTATCTTTTTATTTCGATGAGCTTTTCACAAGGCTCAGGAATACATACCACACCATTCCTCAGCATGCTTCAGAATTAGTTTTAGGGTTTCATTTTAAAAAGTATGTTTTTGAGTCTTTTAAAATTATTTTTTAATTATGAGAAAAATCATAAAATATATGATTATAAAATATAACAGGCCTATATAAAGTATAGATGGCAGTACAATCTACATTCAAAGTACTGTTCTATTCTGAGAAGATGATGAAAATAACTGAAGTTTCCCTGAAAACCTATCACCTCTTCCCCTTCTCCCCTCCCCAGTTTGTATACATTTGTAATAGAAACATATGGCATTAAATGATATTTCAGGCTTGCTTTTAATTTTTAAATTTAATCAATTTAAAATTTTATTTATTGAAGTAACATTGCATTATAACAAGTTTCAGATGCAGCATTGAAAATCAGTTTGTGTATATACTACATTATTTCACCACTAAAAGTTCACTTTTATCCTTTACCATACCAGATCTTTATTCTAATTAATTCACCCTTCACACGTCATTTCTAATTGGTCTTATAATTCAAATGTTTTTTTATTTTATTTAGTTTACCTGTTACATTTGTTTTTGTTATATCCCATATATTAGTGAAATCATGTGGAGCTTGCCCTCTTTCTGATTTACTCCACTAAGCAGGAAAGCCTCTAGGTCCATCTTGTGGTTGCAAATGGCAGAATTTCATCTTTTTTTTTTTTTATAAATGATTACTATTCCATCATAAATATATACAGCAATCATTATCCAGTCAACAGTCAATGGGCCCTTACTTAGGTTGTTTCTAGTTCTTGGCTATAAATAGTGTTCCAGTAAATACATGGGTGCACATGTTTTCAAATTAGTGGTGCTGTATTTGATCAGTTAAATACCTAGAAGTGGGATAACAAAATTGCGTAGACTTTTTCTTTTTAGTTCTTGGAGGAATCCGCATACAACTACTCTTATCATTGCACCAATGTGCATTCCTACCAACAATCTATGAGATTCCCTTGTCTGTACATGTTTCCAACACTTCCTCTCACAGTGGTAAGAGACATTTTTAGATTTTTCCTAACTCATTGGACTTAGAAAAGGGAAGTCTGTTTGCTTAACCCTTAAAGCTTAGTTTAATCAGATAAGAGTCTTGGGTCAGAGAAAAAATGATATAAAGAGTGTAACAGTCAACAGTGTAATCAGAGTGTCATTCATGTACATCTTAAAAATCTGTGCTTTGCTGTTATCTGCAATAAATTATACTTGCAGAAAAATAACTTGCTCTTGACTGAAAACATTTTATATTCTTTCAACAGGTCACTAATAAGTGTCTGCTATATGTACAGGAAACCACGGACTACACTTCAGATTTCAGTGTGCTGATGACTGACCTATTTCTTTCTCAGCCTAAAGGTAAACAACTCTTGCTTAAATTGGAAAACCAACAATTAATTCTGTACATACATTCCATGTGAAAAATGTGTTCTTTAAACAAAAGAAAAAGAGATTAAATGGTGCTGGGATTTGTGGTCACACTCTCACAAACTAGTACTCATTAAAAGCAGTTAGCCCCATTGCTCTTTATGAACCAGACACTTAGCTTAACGGAGCTCCAAGGAATGACATTGAATTTGATGTGATCTCTTTACAACTAGTAATGACTCAAGGGAAGAGTCAAAATAGAGATACCTACAATTATATATATATGTATATGTATATATCCATTTTATTCTTTTAGAAACCATATCCTCTTATTTATACCAATGTCCCAAGCAAGAAAGAGAATTCCTACTTCTCTTGCTTATTTATTTATTTATTTATTAATTATTTATTTATTTCTACTGATATGGTAGACAGATAAAGCAAGAGTATGGTATGTACTGACTTTCATCCAGGTATTGAAAGGTCACTGCTGTAAATTTTGATGCCAAGTGTTCTTTTGAGATAAAATACTCAGAACTAAAACCACTCAGATCTTATGGCAGTACCAGAAATTTTCTATGCCCTTAGGTAGCTAAGGAATTTCTAGATAGAAGGATCAAGTAACAATAACTATTCTTTGTGCCAAAAGAGGAAATAGGAACTTTTTGTAGTTTTCCATGACATTGAAGCAAGTTGGAGTACAATTTCCATATTGCTCTTCCTGTGGCCTCAAACTACTATGAGGTGGCTCAGTAGCCCCAAAGGACTCTAGAGTACAAAAGACAGAAAAGCAGCTATCCATGACTGTGTTTCTCTGACATCTCTGATATTTCTCTCACCCATATTTGATATATTTATGAGATTCCATCAATATCCTGGGAAAGCAATACAACTATTCTGTTTTATCCATTGTTGAGTTGACTAACAGGGTTGAGAGACTACCATGTTTTCTAGTATTGAATTAATTTTTTGACTCCACAAATCATCAACAATTGAATGAGTCATGTAAAAATACTTAATGAGTGTCTACTGGGACTTCGATTGAAGTGATAGTCCTTTAAGAGCTAGTACTTACCCTAAAGGAATTCACAGGGTGGTTTGTGAGGCAGAAAGCTCAATAAGTTAGGTCTAAACAATATGATGAGAACAATATGAACAGAGGAAGGAGACAATACCAATTATGGAAGCATATGAGAGGCTAGGAGAGATTTCCAGTGGCACCTCTGACTTGAGTTAGAAGGGATTTGGAGGTGTTAGCAAGCTATATGGTAAGCATATTATACTAGGCAAGTGTATCAAGTAAATTTGTCAACTTAAATTTACACAATGCAAATTTATTAACTGCATGTCTGTCATGCAAAGTGTTCCAAGCATAGAAAACAGCGAAGTTTAGGTACTCTTTGATTAGGAATACAGTCAGAGTGGATAGTTTTTGAAGTAGGCTTTTCCAGTTGATTACCTTAGATTTTGATTTGCTTTTACTATCTCAAGGGCTTAGTCTTTACAATTATTTTGCAGAATTATTTTCACAAAAAGAAACATTTCACCTTTCAAATAGCTTAGATGTTCTGAATCATAGTTGACAATTAGAGGTTCTTGCTTTATCCCGCTCCTGCAGGATCAAAGCTGACTTACAAGAGGAAATGCCACAAGAAGGTGATAATGAGTATGTGCTGTTCAGTCCATCCCTTCTTGGGCAACACATCAACTGGGAGACACTTGGAGAACCGATGCCTCAGTCCCAACCTGGAGTCATTTCAAACTAAATGTACCTTATAACTGCAGAAATTAGAGCAAGGCTTGTATCACTTCTTTTGAACCATGTTGGTGAGTAGAAGAATGCAAACAATGAATTGAAATGAAAGGTAGCTATAGGATAGAGGTCCTAAATTATGAGGTTCTGGGCCTAACGGGTTCCCCATATCCATTCCAATGAATTGACAATTTTTCCACAGAAATTTTGAAAATGTTGCATTTAGTCATTGAAAAGAAACAACTTAAATACAAATTCATTGATACCTTACTCTTAGAAACCATATCCTGTTATTTATACTTTGCTTTAATGAATGCTGGAGATACAGGAATAACAAAAATTTGTTTCTCCCTTGCATTGCTCAAATATCAACAAATTCTTAAACAGGTAACCATAATGTAGCAATAGAGTAGATTCAACTAATTTGTTATAAGATTATGTCTTGTGATGTTACCACCACTGATTTTCTAACCAGGTTTGGTCATATGCAGGGAAGACAGGTGGTCAGACCCTGATTTTCTCTCCTAGATCTATCCTTTGTGATACCATAAATTTGCTTGTATTTCACATTGTCAAGTCACAGTCACAATTAGTATTTAATCATTTTTCTTATCACTTTTGTAAAATAGCTTAGTTGCATGCAAACTCAGTGTTTTATAGAAGTAGACTCTCTGTAAACTACCTCTGTTCTTACATCTCTCCCCAGTTCTCCTTGACTCTGTTCAGTATCTCTACCCTTCCAGCATTAACCTCTGTCCCTATTTTTCTCAGTCCTTGTTATCTTTTTCCCACGTAGAGAAAAATCCATGGACTAATTCTCTGTAGTACCAGCTGGATGTCCAATGATTGACCTCGAGCTAACACTGTCTTCCTGAGGATAGCATCAGGTGCTATGGGTTAAAAACGCAGTCATATGAGGCTGCCCCTATCCCCTCATGCAGATGGCAATCATAAGTTGTAGTTCTACAGATTACCCACAATTTATTGACTGCAAATCAAGAGGTGTTTATGACCTCCTCCTGAAAGCATGATCTGACTTAGAAACACCTCAGGTCATGCCTCTCCCCACCCTACCTTACCAACCCCTATCCTATCTGACCAAACTTCCCCACTTCGAAGGTCATGCCTCTCCCCATTCCACCCTGACTCATCCCTCCTGATTAAACCCCCATGCCAGGACCAGATAGAAGGATATCACTGTGTGGCTAAAGTGTGCAGCTTCTGGTCCTGGAGTCGGATCATCCTTGTACCTCCCCTCAGGGTTAATTTTTTTTAGAACAGCTCACAGTACTCAGGGATACACATTTACCAGTTTACTAAAAGAAAAGGTGGAGGATATAGATGGACAGTACAAAGCAAGGACTGAGAGCACAGGAGTTTCTGTGCCTGTGCTGTTGGGGTAGAGAGCTTGCCTGGTACGAGTGTGTGTGCCTGCCTGGAAGCACTCCAGTCCCCCCACTACTGGAATTTTGTGGGGACTTCCTCATGTAGGTGGTAAAATAGTCACTCCATTCCCAGCTCTTCTTCTCTTTCTGGAGGGTGGTGAGTAGAGCTAAAAATTTCAAGCCCCCAATCATGACTTCATTTTTCTGGAGAGCAACCCAGCCAGAAGGTTAACAGGAGTTGCCTCAATAAAACAAAGCTATTCCTAGTGCTCTTATCACTTAGGAATTTACAAGCTTTTAAAATAAGCTTTGTTCCAAGAAGTCAGAGCAGAGACCAATAAATATTTTCAATTATCACTCTCGCCCACTCAAAAACCATCTATCCAGAACCTGCTATTCTTGAACTGCTGTAATTTTCAGCAAGATGTAACTAAAATAAAAAAGTGAAAAACACTCATGTTAGCTGCAGCCTGAGCAGTTTTAAGCCTGTGAGTGAAAATTGCAAAAAGGAAGCGAAGCTCCTGGAAGCACTGGAGGTGGCAGTAGAGTAGCAAATATACACGTTGGTCCTGGTTCTGAAAAACAGTCAAATGCAGGAATTGCAGTTTCACTCAATTTGCTTTGACATATATATTATCTCTCTTCTTGTTTCCACTTCTCTTTTTTCTCCCTTTCTAGCTTAGTCATCTCTTGTTCCTCTCTCATTCTCTTTCTCTTCTCAACTGCTTTTGAAGGCATTGTGCAGGTAGACTTGATCCTGTCTGGTTGTTTTTCTTTCAACCCATCACAGATTATTAAAATCTGTCATCCTGTACTTTTCTATCAGTTGAAATTGGACTTAGATGAATGGGTTCTATGAATGAATCCAATAAAGCATGGTCTTTGTCACCTTTAATATAAAACGTACAAAAATAATATCACATGGGTAAAATTAGCAAATATGTGATTTTAGGCAGATACCTGTAGACTTCTTAACCAGTGGCTACACTACTTAAGTAACTTCCTCTAGATTATCTATTCAATTTGAAGATCAATTGCTTTTTTGGTAGATAGCATTTTATTGGAACACAGACATCCATACTCATTAATTTACTGAGAGTATATGAATGCTTTTGAAGGACTATGGCAGAGTTAAGTAGTAATGATTGTATGGCCCCCAAAGCCTAAAATATTTCTTTTCTGGCTCTTTTTAGTTTGCTAAACCTATGGTATGTATATGTGTTAATCTACCAAGGCCAAATTTTTATATTGCAGTATCAAGTTATGGAAAATCTGTGTGATTTACAGTAGAAATATCTCTGGCTCACAGAACATGATGTTTGAATGTCAGTTTTGATGGCTCATCCAAGGATGTGCGTTGAAGGAACAGTGCCCACATGTGGCAGAGCTGATTTCGCCAAGACAATCATCTTAGCTCTTTGACATTCACAGCCAATAATCTGCATACTTCTATTTGCAGATTCCGCTCTCATAATTTCCTTCAACTTCTTGCTCTAATTGAAACCCAGCTCTTCTCTGAGGTCACTGCTTCTCCTGCAGTATCCTTCAAAGGATACAGTTTTCTTCTTGACCACATCCCTTAAACCCCAGAGGTGAGAGCGGTAACCTCCTTTCCCCCACTCTGGAATATAGGTTAAATTACGTCACTCCTATAGTTAAATGTTTTTAAGACTGAATCATAAGAACAAACAGAAGACCATCACTATCTAGTCTGTATTCTTTCCTCCCTCCCTAATATCTCAGCACTGAATCTCCTTTACAGACATTTCTGCCCACCACCTCTCCTTTTTGCAGACCAGTGGGTCATTCCCTTTGATTCTTCAAAGACACTAGCTCTTGGCACCCTGTAGCTCTTTCTAACATAAGTCTTGCCATCTGCTTGTATAAATGTCCACATGGAAAATACTTTTAACCCATCAGCTTCCCAGTTTATCATTTCCCCTACTCGAGTGTCTTTAGATCCTACTCCTCCTCATAACAATCTTCTTCATAAACTTGATCTTGTCCCCAACAATTATATTCTATGTAAACTTCCCATTTCAAGCACCCCATTCTCCAGCCATCATTTTGTACTGTTTTAACTCATTTTCTCTGGAAAATTATTTCATTGGAACCTTAAATACCTTTGATTTCATTGGGACCTCAAATACCTTTGCTCTGTCCCATTCTGTTTGACTAAGATGCCATGCTCAGTCACTTATTTTACATATTACAACCAGATAGTGTGATTTAAAATATATAGTGAATTATGACACTCCTCTGATTCAACAAATCCTTTCATGACTGAGGGAACAGAAATAAACGGAAGACTCCACATGTTCCCATCTACCTCCATCTGTGCCCAGACAATCTGTCTTTCCTTTTGATTTTATGGAAGTACTGTCTTTGTTTCTATCTCAAGCTCCCCCACACTCCAAGCCCTCCTTCCGTGGTTGGCAGACTGGCTTGGCTATTGGCAGGAAGCCTAAGTTCCTCACCATGTGGACCTATCCATGGAACCGCTTGTGTGCCCACATGATATGGCAGTTGTTTGTGTTCCTCGGAGAAGGTGATCCAAAAGAGATCAACATGGGAGCCTCATTTGTTCTTACTATGTAGCCTCCCAAATCACACATTTCCCATAATGTCCAATAGGTTGCACTTATCAGTCAGGTGTGAGAAGTGATATCAGAAGGATGTCGATACAAGGATACACCATCTTAAAGGTTGATTAGCATGTGGCTGCAAATTCGTTGACACTCTTTTTATCTATGCATAGAGTCTATATCACCTCTTTTCACTTCTGGAAATTGAAGGCTCTCAGAGATTGCTTGGTTAATGGAATATAACAGAAATGGCTTTATCATTTTCTGAGCCCAGGCCTTAAGAACAGGGTACTTCTATTAACTGTTGCTTGAAATGAAACACATTCTTCACATGTAAACTAGTCACTCTGTAAGAAATCTGATTATCTTAGGACCATCATGGTGTGAGAAAGTCTGAATTAGACACCAGAGAGGCATCAGACTCATGAACAAGGAGACCTTCAGATTATTCTAGCTTCAGCCTTTGTTTGACTGCTATTGCAAGAGGACTTTAAAAATGAATTATAAGAAGTAATCATATATTGTTCTAATTATCAGTTTAGGAATGGTTTATATCAAAGCAGATGATGCAAAATTAGGTGAAGCAACTCTGAACAGATAATATTTCAACAAGGGTATGCTACCTGAAGGAAAGAGTATCAAGGTGACAGAAAACTGTAGGTGCAGACATCCTGAAATAGGAGTGTGCTTGGTGAATTTGAGAACAGCAAGGAGGCTGATGATGAATCAAAATAAGAGTCAGACAAAGTAGGTAGTGAAGTCAGAGAGGTGGCTGGGGACCAGATCTTGATAGAGACTCAGAGTTATTATAAAGACTTTCAATTTTCTTTTGAGAAATGTAGAAAGTCATTGAAAGGGGTTATTTAACTAGCGTAACATAATTCAACCTATATTTTAAATGACTCAGTCTGGTTATTCTGTGACAAATAAATTGTAAGAGACATGAGTGGAAACAGAAGAGTCATTGAGATCACTCCTATATAGACCACAGGGGAAGATTTGGAGGTGATAGGAATTGATAGAATTCTGGAAATGTTCTGAAATTAGAGTCAACAAGATTTACTTAAATATTGAACATGAACTGAAGTGAGAAAAAGAAATTAGACTAGAATGACTTTTTGAATTTAGCTGAAAACAAATAAATGAACCTAGTTGGCATTTATAGAGATGAGAAAGAGCAAAGGGAGTGGTGGTTTATTTTAAGAGGAGGGTTACATTTTGTTTTTGCAAAAATATAAGTTAATTTCCAAATAAAAATGTAGACTTGATAGGCATGATGGGGTTCAGGGAAGGACTGGATTTAAAGTCAGCAGACTGTTATGGTCATAGGAGTGCTAGGGAGAGAAAAGATCCAGAACCAAGCCCTAGGATATTATATTTATTAGTGGGCAAGAAAAAAAGAGAGTGAGATAAGAAAGTGTGAAATAGTCTAAAAGAAGTGTTTTGGAGTCTAAATGTGATGAAAATCCCCAAGAATTAGCAGGTAACATGAGGGGCAGCTTGTTGGTGATAGTTGTTATAGCTTTATAGAAAGACTAGTCAACATGACTGTGTATGCATCTAGGCATGTTTATTTGCACAGGGACAGATGAGGGGAGAGAGAGAGAGTCAGATTTGGTCAAAATTGGTGTTTTTCGGGAAGTTATGACTATTGGGATTAAAGATATTTGCAAAAAAGAGTGGGATGGTGTTGACCATGGAAGTGAACTGAGTGTAAAGAAAAGTGAGAATGTGAGTGGAGAAACAGGGAATGAATATAAGGTACCAGTACTGTTGGAATCAGTGTAGAAGAAGGAATGAGCTGGTGGGAGAACTGAACAATTGAAATAGGATAATTGAAACACATTTTTCAGATGGGATGTACTTGTTGCTAATGATTAGGGTGTGATTCTGGTGGGACTGAAACTAGGTAACAAAATCAATAAAACGGGGTACTTAACTAAAGTTACAAACAGGAGCAGCTGGTCCTATAAGCCCAGCTACTCCTTATGTTCGTCCCAGTACGCTCAAGCAGTCACAAGCCCACACTAACCTTGAGAGAAGAAAACAGATCTACTCGTTAAAGGACAAAATAAGAAAAAGTCACTAAGCTTACGGTGGATCCCCTTTGATTATCTTACCAAACAGTTCAGTCTCTAGTCCAAAAACTGCATGTAGCTCCTTTAGTTCTGTGTGTCTGCAAAATGGGCCTGTCTCCCCTCTAGCCAGATGAAGGAACCAAGATGGCATTGTCCAGCCTCCTCCAAAGGTACAGCTATTCACTTTAAGGCAAACGAAACCAAGATGGCATTGTCACTCCTCCTCCCAAAGCAGGAGATTCAAATCCAACAAAGAAACCAAGATGGCACTGTTAATCCTTTTCCAAAATACACAGCTCCAACATTCTTTCAGCTTCAGCTCTAAAGTGGTCCCAAACCAGCAAGACTTAATTGATACAACAGTAGCAACCACTTCAGACTCTCACAACAAAAACAGAAATACTGCAAGTTCTCTTCAGGTCTCCAGACAATTCCCAAGCTTCACAGTTTCAAAATTAAAGCAAATTTTCAAGTGCCACATTTCAAAGTCAACTTACACAGGTCACCAATTTCTCCAATATGCTTCCCTGGGTTCCTTACCTGCCTGTCCTGGGGATGGAAGCCTACAGTGTGACTTCCTTTCCTACTCTGCTACCACCCATGGCCAGTACAGCTCTGAGACCTCCAGCCTCCCTGCTATTCCTCTGCTCTCCCTCTTCTCTCACTTTCTTCCTCCCTACCCCAACCCCCACTCTCCAGCCACTCCTTCTTAAATCCCCTCTGTTCTCACTAAAAGTCTTCTCCTCCCTTTTCCAAGTCTCTGCCCCAGCAGGATACAATGGTTGCTCTCTCAATGCAGCAACACCATGTGGTGCCTTAGCCCCTCAATTTCAGCACCCCTATCAAGATGAGTTGAAATCAAAGTGGAGGACAAGATACTCATTCATGAAGACTCAAAGATAGGCAGATTGTTCAGTTGAATATAGTTCCTCTGTGGGCTATCAAAACTCCCAAGAATTATAACAGAAGTAGTGGCAAGGGACTCTAAGGGGTCTAAAATCTCTAGTGAATGAGAGACAGTGATTGTGAATTGTGTTTGAAACTAGAATAATTAGAGTTTGTAAGTGTCTTTTAATTCTGATTTTATAGATTTGGTTATTCCATTCAGTCAACACAGGTCTTTGTTTATTTGTCTGAAAGTAGGGAAATTTGTCTGTCATCTCCAAGTGTCCCTTTGTTCTTAAGTTCTATAATTTGTGTATTTTAGAATTCCATTTTGGAATAAAGGAAATTTGAAAATGACTTAGATAAAATATATATATAAAGAAACCATCTTGAAAAACTTCCATGTTAACTGGAGAACAATAGAGCTATACATATTTAAAGTTTCCTGATGTTACAAGCACCATATTTCAGACTCCAATACCTGGTTTTACTGAACTGAAAGGGTATTTTCATATAGCTAAGAACATAAAGTTAGGGTCTTTCTGGGTTAAAAGAGGTGGAAGACCAGGAATGGAGAGGGCAAAATTCATTTTTGCCATTGTTTATTAAGTACTAGCCAGGAAAATTTGGAACTAATGTTGATGGTTTTATCATTAGTGAGAAAAATATGATATGCCTGTTAATTTATGATATGAGTCAACAGGGAGTCTACAGTCAAAGTCTAATTGAATGAATGCACCACATATGAGAGAGGATTCCCTTATTCCTGCATCCTCCCTTGACCCTGATGTCATCCTTCTACTACAGCACTTTTTTCTTAGAGCATAGTGATTTGATTTCTTCTCCATCACCCTGTTTAGAATTGGAATTACACCAGGTCTGGATCATTTCTCATTCACCTTGGCACTTCAAGGGCAGTGTCTGATATACTTACTTAATAAATAACTGATCAGTGCACAATTGAATGACTGGCTGAATGCAAGAGTGGAATCAGTGGCCACTCATTTATTTGATTTCACAAACATTAGACTATGACCATCTTGTGGTTGTAGTTACTTACAACTCAGAGCTTGTAGGTATTTAAAGTTTACATTTGGACTAGGCTTGAGACAATTGCATGACTAAGTAGTTTGACAGGTCTACTGGCTCCTGCTGATTGCTCTTCCAGCTTCACTCCAGGATTCTGTTTTCATCTTGTACATGTGCATAGCAACATCTTTTCCCCTTGTACAAGCTACTGATTTGAATTTATTCCACATCAGTAAGATTCTTCCTTTTTGCATGCACTTCTCATCTGTAAAACAAGAAATTGATTCAAAAGGACCTGAATGAATTTCCAGCACTGCTATTCCTGAAATGCATGAACTTTTTCACGTAGATTTCTTTTAGCTCTAGGTGAACCCTGTCCAGCCACTCCTTTCTCTTGAGATAATATTTTACTTGTAATTTTCCCTGCTCTTTACCTCAGTACGCTGGTATTTTATCTTTCCTATCATTGTTTTTTTAATTCACATCTAATCTGGGTCATTTACAAAACCTCTGGAACAACTGAATCAGTTCCACATGGATTTCTTTAAGCATTAATCTGAGCCACACAGCAAGGACACAGGCTGGAGAAGACAAGTGCTCTGACCTTTAGGTTGAAATGGTTTAGGAGAAATGTTCTCTAGGGCCATTGCTGCAGATTTTAAAGACACTGGTGCTCAAGAACATCACTTCTCTCTCCTAGCCTGATCATTTTGTTTACTCATTTCCAAAAGAATAGGAGGATGTTAACAATAGCTATTAATAAAAATGGTGACAGTTTTTTTTTTTTTTCTGTTTTTCTGGCAACACAAGTGAACCCTCTAACTGGTAATGATTTGCTGGTACTACTTTCATTTTTGCAGAATTGTGAACTTCCTGTAACCATATTTTGAACAGTGGGAAAGACATTAAGTAAAAAGCAGGATGTTCAAAGTTCTGAGGTGTCTGAATCAAAGGAAAGCAGAACCAATAAGCTGTGTGGATCCGTGGTGCAATAAACACCCAACTTGTCACATACTTCATTGTAAGCACAAGTGATATCAGGTAGGAAAACAGGCAAAATGGGGTACTTAACCAAACTTACAAAGAAGAACATATAGCCTTTTAAAGCCAGTCACACACCAGGTTCTTCTCAGTCCTTGCGTGCAGTAGCAAGACCACATAAACCTTAAAAGGAGACAAAAACAGATTTAATTATTAAAAGGGCAAAACAAAAGTCACTGAGGGTACAAGGAACCCCCTTGGTAATCTTAACACACAGTCGAGCCTCTAGTCCAAAGAGCACGTGGCTGCAGCAGCCGTGTGTGTCCACACAATGGTGGCTGCCCCACTTTGAAACCAGATGAAGGAGCGAAGAGGGCACCGCCACTCCTTTTTCAGTGACAAAGCTCCGCTCACTTCAAGCCAGAAGAAGCCAAGATGGCGTTGTCAATTCTTCTTCAAAGGTTGGAGATTCAAATCCAAGGAGGAAAGCCAGGATGGCGTCACTTCTTCTCCAAAAGGCACAGCTCCGGCATCCCTTCAGCGCCAATTCTAAAGTGGCCTGGAAATCAGGAAGACTCACTGGATACTGCAGCAGCAACCACTTCAGGCCTCCCATGATGAAAACAGCAACACAGCAGCCTCTTCAGGTCTCCAGACAATTTCCAAGCTTTGCAGTTTTAAAGTTAAACCAAGTTTTCAATTACTAAATTTCCAAGTCAGCCCGTACAAATTATTTTATTATTATTATTGAATATTATATATAAATATTTCACATCTTTGTATTCCCCAGGGATCACCCACCGCTTCCCTCCCTGATCACTCCCTCTCATCCCCCTCACCCCAAGTTGTGTACTTTAATTTGGCTGTTGGCTTGTTTTGACTTTTCCTTCTGGCCTTTTGTTTTTCCTATATCCTATCTATTAGTGAAATCATTTGCCTTTTTCTTTCTGACTTGTTTCTGTTCATATGATTTTGTTAGGGGGCTGTGACCCCCAGTACTGATGTTGATACATTAAGATAGCTATTGTTAGCATTGGTGGGTGGAGACTTGGAGAAGGGAAGTTAAGCCTTCTCTTGAAAAAAGAGGATTAAAGAATCAGAGAGAGAGGACAGAGCAAAAGGACAGGAAAGAGACAGAGGAGAACAGAAAGGAAGAGAGAAGAGACCAGAATAGAGCGAAGAGAATGGAGACGTAAGGTGCAGGGAGGAGCAGCAGAGAGGCTGGAGGCCTCAGAGCTGCCTCTGTCATGTGGGGCAGCAGGGCAGGGAAGAAAGCCATACTGTGGTCTTCCATTCCCAGCCCGAACCAGTGAGGAGCTGGGGGAAGCATGTTGGAGAAACTTGTGACCTGTGTGCGCTGTCTTGAAAATGTGGTCCTTGAAAATTTGGTTTAATTTTGAAACTGTGAAGCTTGGAAGTCTTCCGGAGAAGACGATGTTGCTGTTTTCAATGTGAGATGTCTGAAATGCTTGCTGTGTTGCTGTATCAAGTGAGTTTTTCTGATGCTGGGCCACTTTGGAGTTGGAGCTGAAAGAATGCTGGAGCTGTACCTTTTGGAGAAAAATTGACAATGCCGTCTTGGTTTTCCCTCATTGGATTTGAATCTCTTGCTTTTGGAGGATTGTCAATGCCCTCTTGGCTTCTTCTGGCTTGGAGGGAGTGGAACTGTGTCTTCTGAAGAAGAAGTGGTGATGCCATCTTAACTCCTTCATCCAGCATAAAGTGGGGCAGTTGCCATTTTGTGGCCGCACATGGTTGTTGCAGCCTAGTGCACTTTGGACTAGAGACTGGATTGTGTGGTAAGATTACTAAAGGGGTCCCCTTGTACCCCTCAGTGACTCTTGTCTGATTTGTCTTTCAATAAGTAAATTTGTTTTTGCCTCCCTCTTAAGGTTTATGTGGTCTTGCTACTGCATGCACGGGCTGGGAAGAACCTCATGTGTGGCTGGCCTTAAAGGACCAGTTGCTCCCTTTTGTAGTTTTGGCTAAAGACCCCGTTTTTCCCATTTGCCACCCGATTTCAATTTCTTCTAAGTACATCCATGTTATCATAAAATCTTCAAATTTGTTGCTTTTAATTGATGAGTAATATTCCATTGTGTATATATACCACATCCTTTTCATTCAGTCATCTATCTTGGGACATTGGGTTGTTTCCATGTCCTTGCAATTATAAATAGTGCTGCAGTAAACACCCAAGCACAGGTGTCTCTTTTTGTACACGCATTGAAGTTTCCTTTGGGTAGATTCCCAGAAGAGCGATTGCTGGGTCAAATGGTAGTTCCATTTTCATTAGTTTGAGGGTCCTCCATACAGCTTTCCATAGTGGCTGGATCAGTGACTGGATCATAGTGGCTGGACCTGTTTTTAGGATGTGGATCAATCTTATTGGTGTAAGGTGGTAACTTACTGTGGTTTTGACTTGCATTTTCCTGATTGCTAATGATGCTGAGCATTTTACCATGTGCCTGTTGGCCATTTGTATTTCCTCTTTGGAGAAGTGTCTTTTTCGTTCTTCTCCCGATTTTGGACTGGACTTCTTGTTTTGTTTTTGCTATGTAACAAAAATATACAATCAGACAAATGGAACAGAACTGAGTGTCCTGAAGTAAAGCCACACATATATAGTCAGCTAATCTTTGACAAAGGAGTGAACATTTTACATTGGAACAAGGGCAGACTCTTTAATAATGGTGCTGAGAAAATTTGACCAAGACATGTAAAAAAAATATGAACCAAGACAACCCTCTCACACCATGTACAAAAACCAATTCAAAATGGATGGAAGACTTGGATATAAGACCTGAAACCATAAAGTGCATAGAGGAAAACTTTGGCAAAACCCTCCAAGAATCACACTTCATAAATCCCTTTCTGGACACATGTACAGCTGGCAAAAGAAGAAGGAAAACATAAACAATGAGGACTACATTAAACTAAAAATCTTCTGTACAGGAAAAGATACAACAGGCCAAACAGAAAGAAACCCAACCTAATGGGAGAAAATTTTTGCCCTCCACGAAACTGATAAGGGATTGATAACAAAGATCCACAAGGAACTCACAGCCTATACAAATTGAAAGTCTCTCCAATATGTTTCCCCAGGCTCCAAGCATCCCAGGCTAGGGCCTGAGCCCTGCCTGCTCCCACATCTGGAAGCTGGCCTCCCTGCTCCTCTGCTCTCTCTTTGTTCTGTCCTTCTTCTCTCTCCCCTCCACATGTTTTATCTCAGTTTCCTCCCTAATCTCTTAAACCTCTTCTCTAGCAAGAAGGCTTGACTTCCCTTTTTCAAGCCGCTGCCCACCAGGAAAACAATGGTTACCATTCTAATGCAGCACCACAAGTGCTGAGGACCACTACCCCCTAACACAAGAAAAAATTACAGTGAAATTCTGATGGTGCTCACTTAAATTTTAGTGAATGAGAACTTTATTATTTATTTCTATCTTAAATTTCAGTGAATGAGAACATTATTATTTATTGCAGATGTTATAGTTGACATTTGGTTGACTATTCTTGGGGTTTTTGGGGAGCACTTTATTGTTCTGCTCATTAATCATTGTCATTAATCACAAATTAATAACTAGAAAAAGAAATAAACTTCACAGAAGGTGTGAAAAGCATTAGAAAAAGTGCTTTCTAGAGCTGGTCTGTGTGTGGGCACACCCCCATTGCCAGAGGGAGGAACCCTGCAGAATGGCAGTGGCCCAACAGCAAAACTCCTAAAAAAGAGACTAGGAGATCTACCATCAGCCGATGGCTATCCCCAACAAGGAGCAGCTTTACAAAAGCATAAGACTGGGAGTCGGTCCCCAAAGCCAAAGACCTGAAACATAATGGGATGGAGCAGCAAAATGAGGCAGAAAACAACAGAAAGAACAGCCACCAAGAAACAAGAAGCATTGATACAAGCCAAAGGCCCTTGGATTGGCCTATGAAAGCAAAAAAGACTAAAGGGCTAAACATGGACAAACAACAAAAAGAAAGGAGGCTAAGAGACCAGAGGGGGCGTGGTGGAATGGGGGTAATACTATGGGGATCAACAATTATGCAATTATGTACTGTACAAAATCCAAATATAAAAAATTATATGAAAAAATGTGCTTTTTATTAAATAATATTTAATTCAGGAAATATAAATTTAGGAAACATCTTCTTTATGTAGCTTATCCCACCCATTTCTTCCTATCATTCCAGATTGTATTTCCTCTCCGGAATATCAAGCTTTTTGAAAAAGAACATCATTTTACGCACTTTGTGTTTCCTCCAATTTCGTGTGCCTTACACAAAGGAAGAATAAAATAAATACTTGGCTTATTGCCATGGATTTAGAAAGACCCTGTGATATAAACAGTGAAACAAACTGTTGACCCTCTTGTTTGAGAAGAGTGATTGAGTAACTTATTGTGGTCATGTAGCAAACAAATGACAGAGTCTGGATTCAAGTTCTACTAGTTCTAATAGTTTTGTTGCAGAGTTCAGCATATATGTCAGTATGTATATATACTAATGTATATACAAACGTATATCCTCCTCCTCCAACCATCTCACCCCAACCTGTTAATGTCTCTCTTTCTATTAAGAGTAATTAAAATAGGGTAAGAAAACAGGCAAACCAGAGAACTTAACTAAACTTACAAGTGGGAGCAAATGGCCCTTTAATCCTACCACTCATCAGGTTCATCCCAGCCCACATGAGCCGTAAGACCATGCTAAAGTTAAGAAGAGGCAAAAACAGATTTACTCATTAAAAAGACAAAATACAATGAACATACAATGGATCCATTTTGGTTATCTTACCAACCAGTTCCATTTCTAGTCCAAAATTCTGCACATGGGTCCTTAGCCACATGTGTCCACAAAATGGTGGCTTTCTCCCCTTCAAGCCAAATGAAGAAACCAAGATGGTGCCATCAATCCTCTTCCAAAAGACACAGCTCCAACATTCTTTCAGCTTCAACTTTAAAGTGGACCCAAACCAGCAAGACTCACTTGATACAAAAACAGCAACCACTTCAGATGTCTCATGATGAAAAACAGCAACACTGCACGTTCTCTTCAGTTCTCCAGACAATTCCCAAACATCACAATTTCAAAGTTAAAGCACATTTTGAAGTACCATGTTTCCAGTTCAGCTTACAAAGGTCGCAAGTTTCTACAGTATGCTTCCCTGGACTCCTCACCAGCCCAAGTTGGGGATGGAAGCCCACAGAGGGTTTCCTTTCTTGCCCTGTTGCTACACATGGCAGGGACAGCTCTGAGGTTCCCAGCCTCCCTGCTACTGCTCTCCTATTTCCCTTCTCCAGCTTTCTTTCTCCTTCCTCTTAAATCCCTTCTTTCTGTTCCTCTCACGAGAAACCTAGGCTTCCCTTCTCCAAGTCTCCACCCACTAGTGCACAATGGCTTCCATTCCAATACATAATTACCATGGTGGGGGCCATGGCCACCAATTTCATCACAGCACACATATCAAGACTATATGAAGGTTATAGTTTTAACTATCTTATACCTATATCACATGGTTATATCTATCTCATAACTATATCATATAGTCGGCTGTATGATAACTACTTCATGGTTTATTTATAACTCTACATTTAAATAAAACCTAAATTTATCCGGGTCTGCTATTATCACAGAAGAGACTAAATTATGACTCCTTTAGGGAGTGAAACTCAGATTCCTACATTTACTTCTAAATGACAAATTATAAATGACCAAGGAAAATATTTTTAAATGATGTACAGAGGATAAAAATTAGGAAAAATGTTCTTGCCCATTTTAAGGTTTGAAAAATGGTCCCTAAACTCTTCTTATATAGAATCTTGTCTTTCTAACAGGGAGTCAATTCAATAACTTTCAGAATGAAAGAATCAATTGTTGATGGTTATAAAGACAAAAACTTCAAAGACAAATAATCCAAGGACAAAGCAATCATCTTGCAATGGTTTCTTTTAAGATTTCAATGATCCTAAATTTTAAACTGTAAGAGCAAATCTTCCATGGCAGTCAGAAAATATAAGGAATCAAGTAACTTCATGATAATGGAAGAGGAATCCATTTCTCCAGGGTAGGAGCCTAGGAAGGCCCCTTATTCTAAGGTCCTTCTTGTATTTTTTTCTCTGAGGTGTAACCAGCGACAGAGTGGAGAACAGGAAATGAAAATTTAATAAAATACACTGGGAGTAGGCAAGACAGATAAGATCTGGTGCACAGACCAGGCTCCATACTCCAGCAGTGCTCAAGATTAGGGTGACTCCACAAAGGTGTCCTGACCGACCTAAGGATCCAAATTAGCATAATGGATTATCAACTAATCTGGTCTTGAATTTAATGGCCTGGTTCCCCAGCAGTTCTATCCATTCTCTTTATCCATTTAAGTTTCCCAAACTTGCCTGCTGTGCAAGGAATGGGGACTTAGTTTTTAAATTTACTAATACTACCATGACAAGTTCCCTTTTTTGACATTGTTACTACAGGTTTAACACTCCCTTTTCTATCTTAGATAAAACTCTTTTGACCTCCTGACTCTGTCTTGAACAGTGCAATATAATTATATTTATTAAAGTTGGAGAGAAAATAATAATGTTCTACTTTTGTTTTCTTAGTATCAGAAACAATAGAGGGTCCCAGGCCACCTGATGTAATGAATACAGTATCTGGAGGGTCTTGCATTTCAGTAATTTACTATAAGAAGGAATGGTTTGATTTCAATGTCCCTGGGCTACAGAGAACTCGAGATCTGGCTATAAGTTATTTGTCTCTAAAAGACAGAAATAGCCTCAACTCCCAGAAAACAAAGCAGTAATTTCTTCAAATGCTTTGATAAATTAAAATTAAATACAAAAATTAATACAAAATTAAAATGAAATACTCCAACCATTTGAATTGAATTGAATACTGTCTTCATAGATATAAAAAAGATTTTATTTTTAAATAAAATATAGCACAACCCATTCATTTTTACAGTATTACTGTCATAAAAGTACCATACATGATAATGACCTACATTAAGTCATTGTCTACCATGTATAGATCATAGTGATAATCTATGAATAATATAAAAGTTTATAGAAAATTGAAGCATGTAACTACAGAAAGATATCAATCTTGAAATATTAGTTTTTTCTACTTATATGTGGAACTAGTGTTCTAGACACTTGAGCCATCTAGTGGTATTAATCATGAAATATGATGAAAATATGAATTCTTATACTAGCAAATAATGCAAATGCTGTACTAATTTTCCCCTTAATAAGAGTAAACTGAATAAACTGAATCATAAACTTACTTTCATTCAGGATATGGGATTAATATTTATGTTTTGGTAGAAGACTGACTATAGCAAATAAAATACAAAAAGTATAAACTTTGCTTATTGTATTTTTCTAGGACAGTTTCCAGAACCAAGAAAATAAAACCAATGAGAAATAATGAATAATTGATGTTTTCAATATTCACAACAAAGAAATAGTTATCAATTATTTGATGGATGAATATGACTAAAATATCTGATAATATAATGTATTCAATCATAACTTTTGATAAGTTTGGGTTTGACCATTTTCCCCAAATCTGTCTATCTAATTATCAGCTTCATTTCTTCTTATATATATTCCAAAGAAAAATAGATAATCACTAGCCTCCTCCATGGTCCACTAAAGAAAAACTCTAAATCCAAATCATATAGTGAAATTTTAGATTTCTTTAACTAGGATTATGGATCAAGCTCAGTTTCCTTATTGGCTCTATTTGGGTGTAATAACTTCTATCAGAACCAAATCACTAAACACATACTGCTAGTTTCATATGTTAAAATCTACATTTATTTTTGCCTTACTAACTTTTATGGAGTTTTTATTTGTTGTTCCAAGAATGTCAGGTTCTTTGGTTTCCTGCTTTCTTACATTGCCATATGTCTCTAAAAAGGCTTTTTATTTTTAAAAAATTAGAATTATCTCAGAGAAAATGGTAAGACTTGTCCTCTTTGAATTCGCTAAGCATCCTTGTAAGTAGGATTGAAAGTCATAGTATGAAATAAGCAGTGAAAATAGCCCCTCTTTTGCGCGATTATGATTGGCTGAATTCAAGCATGGCTGAACATCTCAGTTGTTCTTTCATTACATGGGTAGAAGACCAGTAGTTTCAGGAAGTGCTTAAGGAAGTAGATAGGAAGTGGTTGTTGGAAATCAAAGTATCTAATATAGTATTTATCACATTGTCCTTTATCTGTTTATTTCTTCCCAAATAGGTTGTAAACTCCTTGAAGCTAAAACAGGCAGCTGGATAATGAATAAAATAAACATTTTATTCTGATTAAGCCCAAAGCTGAAGAAAACAACGAAATAGTAAACTAGTAGTTACTTTGGAGATTTTTTTGCATTCTGGAGAAGCAATAAATAAAATAAGAAAAAATTAAGGTGGCAGTGCTAAATTAGAGTTGATAAGAGACACTGCAAAGGAGGAGCCTCCTGCCATTATCCTCCCACTTCTAGCAGAACAGATTGGTGGGTGAGAGAAATGAAATATGGTAACCTAAACTGACAGATTGGGTGGGAGGAAGGTAATACTTCTCTCTGATAGAGTAATACCTGAGCAGAGACTCTGCTCTGTTGATAATTATAAGCAGCTGTTAACTAAGATTGGCACATGTCTGAAGGAACAACTTTGAAAGTGATTGTCCAATATTTAATCTTTCAAGAAGCAAGAGAGAACAGGAGCTATGTGTGAGTCTACTCAAACAGAAGAGTATACATGATTTGGATTTTTAGTCTCCCAAATCAAAGGAGTTAGCTGTTTTCCTGTTCCTTTATCTCTCTTTAAAAAAAAAAATTAATAGTGTGTGTATGTATGTGTATGTGTGTGTGTGTGTATCTCACATCTTTCTACTCCCCAGCATTCACCCCCCTGACCATTCCTACCCTCTCCTGCCCCCACCCCTCTACCCCGAGTTGTATGCTTTAGTTTGGTTGTTAGCTTGTTTTGACTTTTCCTCCTGGCCTTTTCATTCTTTGTTGGTTATATATACTTTCCTTACTTCTTTGTTTACCATGAAGTTCTCCCATCACCCTGTCACCCCTGATCCATCATCTTCATACCTTGTTGCTTTATCTCTTTAGGCTGTTTCTCTCTTGATACCATTTAGTAATTAGTTGTCAAAATGGTGTTTGCCTTTCTTTGTAAGTTAACTGCATTAGTGTCAGGATGTCTGCCCCTTTCCTTCCTGAATCCTGACTTAGCGAAATTACCTGCTGCAGAAAGCTTAGTCTTTACCTTCCACAAAGGGGAGCTAGAGACACACTCGAGGCATATTAGGCAAAGCGTCTGTTAACACTAGTTAAATCAGAAAATGTCAACAATATTTATTTAGCCCCAATCAGAAGTTGTTCCAAAATTTCTATTAAAAGGGGAATTAGAGACACAATTTGTTGATAAAAGGAATGAGGAGGAGTTGATGAAGATACGACTATATGGATTGGAGTGGTTGGGTGAAGTTCAATCATTCCTGAGCCCCTGAGCACCTTACTTGAGTTGCCATGGTAACTATTTTCTTACTGCATTGTGCTGGACATTGTGGGAGATTAAAAAAATAAACCCATAGAACTTGATTAAAATGAACCCTGCCCTGAAGGAAATTAGAATTCATCCAGGGGATACAGAAAAACTAACGAATTTAAGAGGTTATTAACCTAGAACAAATTTCTGAGGACAATCGAACGATTGTAATTTGATAAAAGAGAACTCAAAAGTTCCTATAGTATACATATGAAGTCAACATTATTCTTGGGAAATTAAATTAATAAGGTCATTCTATACAACTGATTAAAGAGGATTTTTAGACCTGGCCATGCCATTTAAATCCATCCTGGTGACAGATACAATTAGGTATCACTCAGTGACCGTGTCTGTGGGTAGGAGGTAGGGGATATGACTCAAGTCTTGGGCCTGCTTCGACTGTCAGGCCAGAGATTCATGAAATCTCTTGGTCACTTGGTGCCCATTTCTTCCGTGCAGAAGAAATTGGGCTGTGTGGAAATAAGATGAGATTCCTGGGGACACAGAAATGTTCCTTTCACATTCCTGTTTTCTGAAACAGAGCTGGCTACAGTCTCCCCAAGTATTGTCCCTCACCCCAAGTGTTTCTTCCACAAAATAAGGACTTTGCTCATCCTGTCCCTTTTGAAAATTGGGGTTAGGCACAGATGAAGCCACTTGCAAATTTCCAATTGCCTTCCACTTGAAGTTAAATTATCCTGGGGCAGGGTTAGTAAGGGAGTTTCCTATAGTAAAGGCTCTGAGATGAAAGAAATCAGAGCAGTGCCCTGAGGATGAAGAAATGGATACCATTGGTGTAGAAAGTGACAATGAGTATTATAATGACCAAGAAATAATTTTTGACGTTTTACTACATACCAGACATTATTCTAAGCAATTTCTTCCTGTATCTCATTTATTCTTCAGTAACCAATAAAGACTGTCCTATTATTATGGCCATTTCCGAGATGTGGAAATTTAAGTACAGAAAGATACATTTTCCCAAGAGCATGTAGCCATTTAGTGGTAAGTTGCAGGTATAAACTCTGCCAAACTTAGTGGAGGCAGCTTTTTAATCACAATGTTAATTTTTCCTTTCACTGAGGTAACTGGTTTGCAACACTGTACATGAGTTACAACACAGCTCATCAGATGTATGTTGTTCCACAACCCCCAGCATCCAAACCGCCATAGTCCTTTACCATAGTTCATTGTGCCCCTCCTATCTTTCACAATGTTACTTTGAAGTGAAAGTATACAGACTGCCTTTTTTCCTTCTGCTTTAAAATTCAAACTGGTAGCTGGACAATAATAGTCAAAATTTTAGTTACTGGCTTTTGTTATAAACAGGAAGAATACCATTAAGGCAGAAAACTTTACAAACATGATTTTGATTCCTCATTTCCAAAAGAAATTTTAATTTAATTTCCAATCCCAGCTCTTATCTTTCCACAGAGGCATCTTATAGCTTTAGTTGTTTTTGCTTTCCATAAAATTTTTCGTTTTTCCTCTTAATTTCTCCCTCTTTACACTTAAATATGCCATGTCTACTGCATCATGGGAAAACAATAGAATGGTCTACTGTTGCTTATAGCTACTTCCTCTAGTTGTTTTTTTTCCTTTTTCTTTTAAAGAATACTTATTTCTCACCCATTCATGATGAACACTTGAAAAACTTGGGATAAAAGGAACATATTTCAATATAATAAGTCATCTACAACAAATTTACAGCAAACATTGCTCTTAATGGGGAAAAAAGGAAATCTTTAAAATTAAGATCCAGAACCAGGCAAGGATGCCCACTCTCACCACTACTTTTCTACATAGTACTGGAAGTTCTTGCTAGGGCAATAGAAAGATATAAAAGGAATACAAATAGGGAAAGAAGAATCGAAACTATCATTATATGCAGATGATATGATTCTCTATGTAGAGAACCCCAAAAATATCAACAGAAAAACTATGTGAAGCAATAAACCAGCTTAGTATGATAGCTATTTTTAAAATTAACACACAGAAATCAGTAGACGTCTTATATGCAAAAACTCAATCAGAAGAAGAAGAAATTAAAAAAAAAATCACTCCATTAGCCATCACACCAACAAAAATTAAATAGTTGGGAATAAACCTAACAAAACACATGAAGGACCTATACAAAGAAACTTTAAAACACTGTTAAAAGAGATAGAAGAGGACATAAAGAAATGGAAAGATATTCCCTGCTCATAAATTGGAAGAGTTAACTGTCAAAATGGCCATCCTACCAAAAGTAATCTACAGATTCAATGCAATCCTAATAAAAATATTAATGATATTCTTTAAAGATATACAACAAAAATAACTGAAATTCATATGGACCAATGAAAGACTACAAATAACTAAAGCCCACCTCACCAAAAGAAGAGAGAATTGAGGAATCACTCTTCCAGACTTCAACTTATATTACATTACAAAGCCATTATAATTAAAACAGCATGGTACTGGAACAAAAACAGACGCACAGACCAAATGCCCAGAAGTAAAACCATATATATATATATATACACACACACACACACACACACATATATATATATATATATATATATATATATATATATATATATATATATATATATATATATATATATATATATATATATATATATGGTTTTACTTATCTTTCCACAGAGGCATCTTATAGCTTTAGTTGTTTTTGCTTTCCATAAAATTTTTCATTTTTCCTCTTAATTTCTCCCTCTTTACACTTAAATATGCCATGTCTACTGCATCATGGGAAAACTAGTTTTTGGCAAAAGGGCAATAAACATACATTGGAATAAGGACAGTCTATTCAATAAATAGTACTGGGAAAACTGAACCACTACATGCAATCAATCAATCAATCTAGTTTACTCCTTTACACCATGTATAAAAACCACCTCAAAATAGATAAAAGACTTGGATGTAAGACCTGAAACCATAAAATACATTGAGGAATATATGGGCAAGTCATCCCAAGATTTACATCTCAGAAACCTCTTTCAGGATACATCCACAGATACCAAAAAAATGAAGAAAAACATAAACATAAACATAAACAGCTGGGACTACATGAAACTAAAAAGTTTCTGGATAGCAAAAGAGACAATAACCAAGATGAAAAAACACCAACCAGAATGGGAAAACTTTCGCTTTTCATACAAGTAATAGGGGCCTGATAACAAAGATCTACAAAGAACTCACACAACTTAAAAAAAAAATAAAGTGAAAAACCCAATCAGTAAATGGGGAGAAGAGTTAAAAAGACATTTCTCCAAAGATGAAATACAAAAGGACAAGAAACATGAAAAAATGTTCAGCATCAACATTAATCAGGGAAATGCAAATTAAAACCACAGTGAGATACCATTTTGTGCCAGTTATGGCACATAACAAAAAATGGGCAACAACAAATGCTGGTGAGGATGTGGGAAAAAAGGAGCACTCTTACACTGCTGGTAGGAATGCAAACTGGTCCAGCCACTTTGGAAAGCAGTGTGGAGGACCCTCAAACTAATGAAATTGGAACTACCATTTGACCCAGCAATTCCTCTTCTCAGAATCTACCCAAAGGACACCAAAACACTTATACAACAGGACACCTATACTTGGATGTTTATTGCAGCACTATTTACTTTGCGAGGATGTGGAAACAACCCAAATGCCCCCAAACAGATTAGTAGATGAAAAGGGTATGGTATATTCACACAATGGAATATTACTCATCAATTAAAAATGGCAAGCTTGAAGCATTTGTGATAACGTGGATGAACCTAAAAGGAGTCATATTAGCAGAAATAAATCAGAAAGAAAAAGACAGAAACCATATGATCTCACTTATATATAGGATACAGGGGAAACAAACAAAAGGTTAAGAAGAAAAGTCAAGCTAACACCCAAACTAAAGGTGGGTGTGGGGGGAGGGAGTGGGGGTGGTGGGAGAGGTCAGGGAGGGGAGGAGCACGGTGAATTGGAATGACAGTCCATGGTAGTGGGAAAATGGTAGTGGGAAAATTCAGGCAACACAATGATATAAAATACAAATATAAATAAATAAAATTACTATAAAATACTTATTTCTATCTTCTACTTCCACCACTCCACTATTTTCTCCAGTTTTGTCTTTTTAAGGTTTAAATAACTTTTTTGCAAAGTTCAATGGTATTTGTCATTTGCTTTGCTTCTCTCTTCTTATCTTCTGTATTTGTAAGATCCAGCTGTCCTTTCTTTTCTACTTTTCATCTCTTTCATTTTTTTCCCTTGTAGGAAATCTTTATATTTTTAATTTCAATTTTCATTATTTTCATACTTGTATAGCTATTGATTCCCTTGTGTATGATCACCTCCTCTCCCCTTCCCATACTCCAGTCACTCCAACTGCCCTCTCTCAGCAAGTCATTGGCCAATGTTTGTGTTTGGCCCACTGGTCTCTTTTTTTTTTTTTTTTTCTGGTATAATGTCCTTTTCCTGGGTCAGGACCTGTGCTCCTGGGACTTGGCAGTTCATGCTGCTTAAATTTCTAGGGGTAATTTTGAGGCAGTACCAGCTCATCAGTACCTTTTGTAGGGCAGGTGTATGCCATTGTTTTACAGGCTCCTTTATTGTGGCATTTCCTGTGGTTGACGGTCTCCTTTTCCCCAACCCTGTGTGATCACTGGGAGTCATGCTTCCTCATTCATGCCGGCTGCCTCCTCCATTCTGGTATCTGTCCAAGGGTGCTGCTCCTGAATGCTACAGTTCTGGCCCTTGGTGTTGGGATCCCTACTCCCAGCCGTTGGCATTAGAAAAGTTCACCGGTGGGGACAGACTCCAGCAGGAGGTTTGTCAAGTTCCTCTTGTCTCTTGTGGTTACAGCTCTGTTGTGGGGCTGCAGCCCCTTCTCTGTAACATTCTTTGCCTGTTGGAAAAGGGAGGGTACCTCATTCCCTTTGATCGCATGTCTGTATCAGGGGTTTGGTTCCAGAGCCCCTGAAGGTTGTAGGTGTAGCTCTTTGACAGGTCACCGCTGTAACTAGTCTCACAGTCTTGTTTCTTTGTGGTTCCAACCACGATCAGTTTGGGTCCTACCCAGGTGATGATCATGATCAAGATCTTTGTTTATCCTTCTCTCCTCTATGTCTGCATCTGAACTGTTGGTTTTCTTATTTCTAGTGAGATCTGACAGAAGTGGGAGTGAACCAGAAGGGGATGCCCCCTCCCCCATCCAGTCAGTTTGCACCCTGGCAGAAGTGCTGCCGCACTCTCCCACACCATAGGAGCAACAGACAGCCCTGTGCCAGTCTGAGGCCCTGGGCCCCATAAGCCTGTGAGAAAGTCAACCCCACACCTGGTGGCCTGGGCTGTGGGGACAGAAGCCAGGAGCACGTGAAGGGAAACTTTTCCAAACTCCACACCTTATAGAGGGATTTTCAGCCCCCACTTCCTGTCCAGCTGGGACTAGTGTCAGACTGGGAGGCATGCCTACTCATTCCTCCTTCCAAGCCCTCTGCTAGGTAGAGGCCTGCTTCATTTTTTTAAAAAAGCTCATCTTCCTCTTCATTCACTTTGTTTCTGCAACACTTATTTTTAAAACTCTTCTATTCTTTTGATGCATTCTTTCTTTTGTAAAGCTCATCCAAAAATGGGGCCAGAAACAAAGGATACCCTGCCCATGTTTTTACCTGGCTCCCATTGTGGAACTGGAACACCCATTTCCCTGGATGCCTGGCCCTCCTGTGCCTCCCTCCTCAGACTCAGGGGAGTGGGCTGGGTGGGCACCTGCCACATCTCTGACCTGCGGGCAGTGCCAAGGTCCGGGGACCCCTTAAATGGGACCTGGAAACAAAGGGCACCCTGCCCACATGTTTTTGCCATCTGCAGCCTGGATTGGCCAAGGCATGTTTCCCTCAGCCCCTGTCCTGAGGGGGGGGGATGTTGAAGAAGCATGCCAGGCAATCTGGGCATACTCCCACTGTAGGAACCAGTGTGGGTGCTGGGCTGGGCCTTAATCCCTGCCTGCCAGCAGACAGCCTCATGGACTGTCTGACCGTCCAGGGTCCCAGGTTGCCAGAACTCCTTTACCAGGTGGAGCTAAGGCAGCAATGACCTCTGGGTTGGCCCCTTGGGCCTGGAGAGCCCGGAAGGTGAGTCTGGGTGGGTTTTTTAATATACCCAGCAGTGGACGGTTGCAAGGAGCAGCCATCTGCAGCCTGAATTGGCCAAGGCATTTTCCTCCAGGCCCCAGCTCAAGGGAGCCTGGGCTCACATGCCCAGCCATCCAGGCCTGCCCCCTGGCAGGGAGGAAACTGCATGGGGGCTGGGTGGGGCCCAAAGCCCTGCCTGCCAGTAGGCAGGCTCAAGGACTGTCTGCCCACCCAGAGTCCTAGAATGTTAGAACTCCCTTCCCAGCAGGGAGCAAGGGTAGCAAGGACTCTTGGGTAAGCCCCTGTGCCTGGGGAGCCTGGGAGGGGGGCCTGGGTGGGGATTTAACCCCATCCACCAGAGGATGCTTGCACAGGGCAGCCATCTGCAGCCCAGATCAGTTGAAGCATGTTTCCCCCAGCCCCTAACCCAAGGGGGGTGGGGGACCCATGCCCCGCAAACCAGGACTGCCCCCATGCAGGGAGGAACAAGCATGGCAGCAGGGCAGAGTCCAGAGTCCTGCCTGCCAGCATACAGCCTCATTGGCTGTCTGCCAGCCCCGGGTCCTGGGTCATGGAGCTCCTTTGCCAGTGGGGAGCAAGGGCGGCAATGCCCCTGAATAAGCCCCTTGCACCTGGAGAGCCCGGGAGGGGGGCCTGGAGGGGCTTTAGTTCCATCTATCAGCTTATAGTTGCACAGGGCAACCATCTGCAGCCCGGATTGGCCTGGGCATATTTCCCCCAGACCCTAGCCCAAGTGGGGCTAGGGACACAAGCCCAGCCGACTGTGTTCCACCCCCACACAGAGAGATGTGGAAGGGTGGGCGGAGTGGGGAGGAGGAGGGATGCCCCTTGCACTTCACTCTCATCCCAGTTAATCTTCAGGAGGAGGAAGAACACAAATAATGCAAACTCCATAGAACATAATGCAAACATCATAGAATGGGTGAAGGACCAGGTAAAATCCAGCTAACAAGCTTGAGTTGGACACAAGAGATGGATTATCAAGAAAACCAGTAAATGTGAGACCAGAGAAACAACTATAGAAAAACGATGCCATGAAGTGCACCCATGCACTCACTAGGTCGAAAAGAGCCAAGACCTCATTTTGGAGATGCCTTCTGGGAGAACAAGGCGCCCCCCCCCACCCCATGGGAGAGGCCAGAAGGGCCAAAGTATGGGGGCATCGGTCCCACAGCAAAGCTGCAAACTGAGGCAGAGGAGATGACTTACAAGGGCCAGCACAAACGCCTGGATCCATGGAGAGACTTCTTCACCGACAATGGCTGGGGGTGAGAACCCCTAAACCTGACACCAGAAAAATAAGGCAAAACAGAACAACAGAGAAGGGAGCAGAGATGGAAGCCAGAAATGAGGAAACATGGACAGACCACAAATAAATATAGACTGGCTACCCAATGAAAGGTTAACATTGAAAACCTACCAGCATGGTTCACTTGATTCCAAGAACACAGTCCCTCACCTTATGAAAGGACACTGCACAGGAAAGAAAGAGACTAATGGACTTAACACAGACTACCAAACAACAAAGATGGGGGTTAGAGTGAAAGGAGGGAGCATCAGAGGGAGGGGGAGGTATCCCTAGGACCATTTACTGAAGTTGTGATTTAAAGAATAAAAACAAATTAAAAAAAAAAGCTCATCCAACTTCAAATTTACACTCTCTTTTTCCAACTGGCTTCTTTCTATCTATTGATATCTTAGGAACTTCTTCTTATTCAAATGCAATTATTTAATTCTGAGTGCATCCTGAAAATGTCAGTGTAAGTAAACTCTTACCACTAACAAACTCAAAATTCCTAGCCAATAATTTCTTAGTTTGTACTCAATATTTTTGATGTACTCATGATAATAACAACAGAAATCATGTGTGCAGTAAGTATGCTATGCCTTGCACCATTCTAAGTACTTTGTGTATATTAGTTCATTTATTCCCAAAACAAGCACCTTTCTTTACAAACAAGGGACTCAATAAAACAATATGCCTTCAGCTGACATCATACACTGTGGTGGAAGAGCCAAGATTCCTCTGCAGAGTAGTCTCCCTACTGTTTTTCTCCAAACCTATACTCAAGAATTCTGTGCCATGCTTTCTGATGAGCCACTCTCAAAATGCCCTCACCAATAAATCTTTCTTCTTTTATTTCAATTCATCATTTTTTTTGAAATGTTTTTGGTGTTTATAACAATCAAGATCTGCAAAGGCAGTGTTGTTAAGGATGCCAGAAGAGGTTAGGATGCCCAAGTGTCGATACCATTATCTGTTACTTGCCCTAGTGTAGAAAGGGCAAGGGACTAACAATGTTATAGGAGTCCAGAGAAGACTGGCTCTATGAAAATGGAACCACTCACCAGTTCCCCCATGTCAGTTCCAAGACATGTGTCTTGTCTCTTCTAACTGAATGATGAGAATTACCAAATTGAGGCTGTGCTTAATAGCTCATTGACATGATTCTTTTTTCTTAAGATATAAAGGTTGAAAGGATACAGCTAAAGCATTGCAGATGTCAATTAATAGGCCAACACAAAGTGATCTATGCTCTCAGTCACTTATTGTTAAACCAGGGCAACGGCTACCTTCAAGTCCCTCCCTCTCTGGGTTCATTTGCTTCTGAAAGCACTTCATCAAGTTAGGGGCATCTATACTGTTCCCTGTCTTTGTTTCTGTGATTTGAAGATACTACTGCATTAAGTATTTTGAAATTGATTAGTGCTCCATAGACATCTTTCAACTTCTGGGCATTATTTACTTCCATATGATCGACATTCTTCTGACTCTGTGAATAAGTTATCCTGTTAGCCAAAAGATGCCTGTTGTGGTAGGATTATTTGGTTTGTGTTTTTTTTTTTTAATTTATTTATCTATATTTCACATCATTTCAATCCCTGGGGGTCACCCACCACCTCCCCCTCCCACCCGCTCCAGCTGGTCCCCATTCTCCTCTTGTGCAGTTTCATTTGGTTGACCATATATTAGTGAAACCATTTGGTTTCTGTCCCTTTCCATCTGGCTCGTTTCTGCTAGAATGATTTCTT